>JABGLY010000200.1:0-15081 GCA_013623525.1 Fusarium dimerum | reverse complement strand
TTTTTTTTTTTTTTTTATTATCTAGTACTATCGAGTTGATGGAAACTTCGATCTAGAACCAGCAACCAGTCTTCCAACTTGCTCCGGCTCGTCCACACAGAAAATCAAGAGTGTCTTGTTGTGAGCGTTGAATGAAACAACTTTCATCCTTCTCATGTGGAAGACCAGCGTTTGATTGTAAAGGTCTTGAAAGGTTTGCCCCACCTCACCTCCCTTCGTATTGTTGATGTGTTATTGATATCACCACATGAAAACAAACGAAGTGCCAGGAGATGACAGGCGAAAAATGATGGCACCTTGTATCTAACACTTTAAAATGCCAGGGTGGTCTTCGATGTAGATTCACTCCGTCGGTAACTCGCCGTGGTTGTAAGGCTATATTCACCTTCTGCTATAGAACAAAAGGATGGCATATGCCTACCATTGGAAGCAAAAGCACTTTCCCAAATCATCATAGCTCACCGCTTTTTCATCTTTGGTCTCACTCAAGACCAATGAAAGATTTTTGTTTCACCGATCTTATGGTAAGTGGATGGATTCAAGTGGCTGAGGCTGTAGGAGGCCNNATAAGTCTATTGGTCTATGCATAATCCAGTAGGCATTTTGTTAAAGAAGTATGGCACAACTTCTCCAGATACAAAAACCTCCATCAATCCCTTGATACTTATCAAACGAAGCTGAATCAGTATTGCCTCTCATGACCGTCTCTCCCGATCTCGCTGACCTACACCCTCATCTGGAACTACTTGACAGCAGGCTTCCAGAGGCAAGTACTGTGGATTCAGTTCCAATCTTTACACACAATATCGAAGAAAAGTTCTCTGAGGCCGACCGACCCGCCCAATATGGTCTTCTTGCTGTCGATATCACGAACATCGAAACGGGCCTTTCTACACCAGTGAGCAAGGCCGAACAATTCAAGTCTCGAGTGTTCTATAACGTTGCCACCCCAACGAGCAGTTTTATATGTGGGAGCCAAGGGTCAGGTCAAAGCCACACACTCAGTATTCTCATAGAGAATTGCTTGATCCCAAGTAAGGCAAATCACCTTCCACATCCTTTCGTTGGAAGAGATTAGACATGACCCTACATGATAGCGAAAACTGGAGAAATTGTCCTGAAAGAAACTAACGGAGTAGCGTAAAACAAGATATATATGGTACGCTTAAGCTCAGAATTCTCGCTGGATGATTATTCCAGTATGATATTCCTCGTCTTGAATCCGTTGACTCTATAGCTTTGCCCATCATAAGCCCATCATACACCCTTCACCAACAAGCTTGTATCACATGGTACGCTTAACCCATCGAAAATGCAGGTAACGTTTCCCATTCCATTTTTGCAAGGTTCGGCACCCATCCCATTATCCCCTTCCTAGAAGCGCCAAATGTTCGGCATATATTCTCGACTAAGACATTATGTATCTAGTGAAAGAGGACACTTATACATCTTGGTTAGCTTCTTTTGCACTTTAGTCTTGGTTTTGGCTTCGTATATCGTTTTAGTGAGAGCGTGCTGCTGACGAAAGCTTTCTCATGCCTCCAGCAAACGTCCATGACTAAAGACCGATGAAATGGCACAGGTGAATTTCTTCTCGCTGTTATTTATCGGATGATTCATATGATTACTGACTGTCTTGATAAATCATCAGCCATTTAATTAGTGGTGGACTTCTGAGGCATAGTTCCTCGTGGGTTCTATCATGGATGGCCTCGGGCCAAGTTATTTGTTGAGTCCAAGACAGTAAATGTTAGGTATCATTCCTAATAAGTCGACGACGTCAGCGATCCTACCACGGACTCTCAACTATCCGGCTTATTCATCAACCGGAGCTTGCCCAGCGGAATCACCAGCTGCGCATAAAAGGGCCTGATTCAATACACCGAGCCTTGAACCAGCTGCACGGGGACTCATGGGTCTCAACGGTAGCCAATTTGGCAGTCTTAGCGGTCCACGTTGTGGTACAGTTTAGAGGATTCCCCCAAAATGAGCGGCAAGATTACTAAGACAGTGATATAGCATATTGTTGTTCCAGATATGACTGATAGATATGACTATATACGATCTTCGTCTCTGATAGACAGTATTTGTCATCGATACGTTTCCTCCCTCGGGCAAAGAGAGTATTTGTTTCTCAATGATACTGTTCTCGAGTGATATGATGCATGCGCCGAATATATCTATGTAGGAAAATTCATTTCCAAATTGTCCGTATCAAAACTCTCTGACTTAGGGAGTGATGGCCCAGCTGTGGAATCAAGGGTACGCAGCCGCCGCGAGTCAGTCAGATCGAGCCTCGTATCGAGGTCGCGAACCGCAGTTTCTTCTAGGTACTTGCTCAATTCGTTTATAAGCCTCTTGTGCCTTTTGTAAACATTAGGCTTTGTGTATGGTGCAGGCGTCCAAGATGGATAGAGTTTTTGGTGACAAGCTGATACGCTCATGTTCAAAGGGTGTCGTGATAAGAACTTATGACAAAGAAAACATGTCTTTTTGCTAACCCCTATAAATAGGAGACGAGGAGTTAGGTCCGGATGATGGTCATAAAAGTTAAGAAGCTGCATCTCGGCATGGACAGTAAGCGGCAAACGGCAAGCTTTACGAAAACGGGCTTCAGGATCATCCACAAGCCAAAACTGTCCGAGTCGAGCGATATACTCGTCGTGGCGGCCCCCAGTCAGTCTATTGATGACTTCGCGAAGGGGAAATTGCTCAGCGCCTAGACTAAATTCCAATTGTTCTGGGGCTTCGATTGTCTCGATATGGATGGCAGAAAAGAGCGACGGTTGCTTGAGGGCAAGGTGCAACAAGGACTTTGCTGCAACAGCATACCTTCCCAGTTTGTAGATGTTGATAATCCAGGCAGGTATCTCTTCTTTTTCAGACCAGAACATGGTTTCGAGATGCTGCGAGTGGATCCATTTTGCCTCTGCTGCCCATCGAAGGTGTTTAGCAAGAGATGCAGGACTTGTTTCCGGGGCCAAGGATATGAAGACGGGCAGATTGACAATCCAGGTACCGAATGCTCCTGCTCTGGAATCCTTGGCAAAATGCTCGATATCCTGCATTTTCTTCGCAATACTGTCCGATATACTCTGGCTCTTCAACCTTCCAATTAAAAACTGAATTCGGCTGACATTCAGATCGATGATCTTCAATAAGATCTCGGATTCTTTTTGCTGAGCTGATGACTCTGGAACGGGATTAATCTTCCGTCTTATATTTAAGCTGTATGGATACCTTACGTTCAGCTGCTATCTCGGCCAAGTCGTTCAAGATGGCCGTAAGCTTGTCAACAAGCGCGCTTGGTACTCCGTGGTTACGGGCAAGACGGATCACCGTTCCCAACGGCCCTCCTTCCTCCATACAGGCAGCCGAGACGGTTTCTGAGCCTTTCGGAGAATCTGAACATATCAGGGCAAATGAGTCGAGGAACTTTTTTTGAAGACGCTCCTTCGTTAACCTGCTGTCGTGAGGATGACGATCAAGGCTATAAGTCGTAGGCTCTCCCCTAACAGGATCTATCAAGGAGAGCAAGGTGGAATTTTGAATAAACCGCTTTTGGGCGTTTCCTGTGAGCACGAGCTGTGACGACATTTTGGTCTGATTCTACGATATTTCGAAATCCACCATTGCTAGATGGAACCAGGGGTACAGCTGGGAAGAAGCGAGAATGTGACAACGCTATTCCTGTTATCTGGCGAGAAGATCAGCCTGATCACGCCAAAGTCGGTCAGTGTATTTGCAGAGTCTTGGGTACTGATGACAAGCCCATCGGCGTATCAGTTTTTCTTTTACATGGTCTGCTATCGATCGCCTTCCTTATTGCCGATCCGTAAATACGAGATATTCTTCCCTGATTTGACAATTAAGATCGTTCCTTCATCTCAACAAAAATGATCACCGGTTGGGATACCCCGCTTCTTGAATTGCACACTCACAGAGGGTGCCACGAATACAACCCAGGGCCTCCTGCATTAAATAGCTTGAACTTCTGAACGTAATTGGTTGCACATAGTACATACATCCTGGCTCTAAAACAATTGTTTTTCAGCAAGGTAATTTTGTGGAGGGGTAGAAGTCGCATTAAGTTTTTACATGCTACAAAGCCTCGTCCATTTCCACTTCCGCTTGGTAGAAAGATGTTTGGGTATGGATGGTATCCTGTCCCCATACAATACTCGTTCACTCCACCTAATGGCCCAGACTCAAGGCGCTTATCTTTAAAATTCTTTAAGCTGCTTGCTCTTCTATCCAGTTGTGTTAATTGAGCATGGACGACTTCGAAGACATCTCACCATTTCGGCCGGGCGGAACCGATCCTCCTCTCTCAGAGCTGGATACAACGGACATAACTATGGCAAAGTTTACTCCTGAGCACGCCCGCTTCCCCACTCTGCATCATTTACCTAAAAGCTTGGTCTTCCCAAGCGTACCTAGTTCCGTGATGATGAGGTCGGATTTCTTCACACCATCCCCACAAGCATGAGCGAATGGCGGCTTGCGGCAGGTTCAAGATTCAGAGCTTCTTGCTTTTGATGAGACCCAGCAGCAAACGGTTGAAGTTTCTGACATTCCATCACCGAGATCGATGCCAGATTGTACTCAAACACCATTGAGGGGCGCCACCAGTAAAACAAAACAAGTCCTCGTGAACTCGCCATCCGCAGGGCAACGTTCCGGCATGCGGCGACCTCGACTTCGATGCAACTGGAATTCCTGCACGTTTACTGCCAGGAACCGAGACGATCATAAGTATGTGATACTCCTCGTCGTGTCCATAAAGATTCCCGTTCATCAGCATCAGTATCTAATCCAACCACAGAGAGCACATCTTGGGCCACAAAACATGCCCGCGACAGGGTTGCGGTTGGAGTGGGGCCAGAAACAGTAAGGAAATGGATCGGCATGTCTGGAAAAACCATCGAATATGGGCCACAATGATCTGTTACACACCTATCCAAGGCGTGTGCATCACATGTGGGAGGTTTTATCAGCGTCAAGACAACATGTCTCGTCACGTTAAGGAGGCTCACAAGGGTATAGCAAGGGCGCGAAAGTCGCCTGTTCATACAATTATACGATAGAACAATCCTATGATTCAAACCTCTTGGGCTTTTTCTCGTTGGCATTGGGACTAAAATATGATACATTGATTGATCTGTGGATATGCCAAGGCTTCAGCACATACAACCACGGAACCAAGTATCAGTACGTTGGCTCACCCTAAACTTCGTTAGCCCACGCACCCGAATGCATTTTGAAAGTCAATCAACTTGCTAACACCGGCGTTGCACCAAAATAAAAAAGAACCCCATTCCTACTTAGGTGCAAACTCAAGCACAGGAGGCGCGCGACAGGATATATGCAATTGCTTTGCACAGGGGAAACGGAACATGGCCAAGGGCCAAAGAAGCATGCATGCCCTTGGTGAAGAGCTCAACATAGAGGGCTTCTGGAGTCCAATTCGGCTTTAGCACTGTTAGTTTCCAAGAGTTGCATCTACTTGGCATTAAAGACTTAAAGCTGAGTACATATGGGCAACCTTTATTGTCTATCTCGTTCTTGAAGATTTGGGGGGATTGAAGTGCAGGAAGCAAGGCCTTGATATGACCGAAGTTCTGTCCCAGAAATAAGTCGGCCCCAGCATCCTCATTCGTTGATATCAACCACTGGACAACAGATACAATGAACGTGTTGTTATCATACACCCTCAACAATGGCTTTTTCACCTTAGTTGCTGATGCGTCGATAACTTTGCTAAGACCTTCCGCCCCAGACGCTTGAATATCCGTCCATGTACCATCTACACCAGGATGAATTCGTACAATAGATAAACTTTCCATACTCACACTATCGCGGATAGTCTTGATCAACCAACACCATGCGGCAGCTTTTTGTGCAGTTCACGCAGACTGACGAGAGGAAACTTTGCCAGGATAGTTGAGGATGGCCCCATGAGCATACTCCTCCGCCTCCTGCTTCTACCTGTCCGTCTTCTAAGCTTCGGTAAGATCAATGCCAGATTTCTTCGATGTGAGTTGTTGGTCATCGTCATCGAAATGACCTTCCCCGTTATTGGTATGCCAGCGGGCGATGTCATCTTGGCTTATACCCAGCAGAGGTGAGGGTAACTTTCCCTTGTTGACTTTCATCGCGCTTTCTACCTCGCTCCAAGGTGGGTCGATCACTTGTGTCTCTTCGAGGGGTAGTAGATGGCTAGTGCAGATCTCGAGCTCCTTGACGAATTCTCCAAAGCGGCTCTTTGCAACTTCCTGGTAAGTGACTTGAAGCCAAGCTCAAACTGTCAATAATAGTGACACTCAGCTCTAGTGCTCAGTCAGGCTCTGTTCTATAATGATTTTCCATAGCCCGCATGTCCAAAGGCTGTATTGCTACATTATTATCGTCTGTTTGGGGTTGTAAAAGACGGTTGTCACCAATAAATGATTTTCTGCGAGATCTACCAATTCGTAGTCTGTGAAAATTGGATCCCAAAGTTTTAGTTTTTGAACCCTAGACTCGTCCAGAATCTCCTGAGCATGACGGTGGCTAGAGTAGAAGTTTCTCAAGGCTTTAGAGGGTAAGTACTTGGTAATGATACGCCAAACATCGTCGGGCAAAGCTGCCATGGCATAATCTACTCATGTATATATTTCGGAAAGTACTTAGGTATATATGCTATAATATTCTAATGCTTCCTTGAGCTTTACCATGAGATAGCAGTAAAATGGATTTCAACCTGAGATTGGACTTAGAGTGTCAACCAAGAAAAAAACGTGACATTTCAATTTGGATGCAGCTTTAAGCAAAAGAGGTAGATCAGTTCTGTGTGGGCTGGTAATGCACTTGTCCGATTCTGAACTGGCCTAGGAATTAGGAATTATCTCCTGCGTTGTCTTGCATCCGACTAATTCTTTTGTTAAGGGTCGAGTTCTGGAATCGGGGTATTGTAGGAGGCAAAACTGGAATTCAAAGGTCAAGTATCCTTGGTTTTTATAACTCCGGGAATCTCATCGACAGCCTCCTTTACCTGGCGTCGCGCAGCTGGTGGAATTCAATACTTAAGACTATAAGAATATATAAAAATGATTTAGCGTTAGAACTAATAGTTTAGTTATGAGTATAGGTACTGTATGTTTGACCCTAACCCTGGGATTTCATTGGCTGAGGTTGATTTCATTCCTACTCCCTGTTTTGTAGAGCCCATATGTTAATTCTACCACAATTAACAACGATATTAAGCCCTAGACTTCGAATCGCTTCGCAGGTGACGCCATAGAATACAAGGCTAATAGCAATCAGATCATACGATGCTCTTCACTAGTATACAACCAGCATGTGTAAACCGGTCCCGGTGGCTAGAAGATCTATAGTCGGTATTTATACATAGTTCAGGAGAGGCGAGCAAGTGAGATTTTGCGTGAGCAAAATCGTAAGCATCGAGATACCCTTACAACTGGACCTCAGCAACACATACCACCAACACATGAAAGATTGCATAGGAACCGCATAAGTCCAATTCAACTAGCTATGCCCTCATTACATTGATCTCGTCAACACTTGGCATGGGAGACGAATGTGGTGGATTGGCCATTACATAAACTGTCTCTACTAAAGAAGCCGCAATATATTCACTGTCCTTCCCTACGACTTCTAATTTTTATCCACCAACCGCCACTGATTCCTGGACCAGCTATTGTATGAATCCTCAACTGTAGGAAGACCAACTTTCTCGAGTTGATGTGCAACACGTCTCCTCCACTCTTCCACAGCCAGGTCGTTACTGTCTATGCCAGGCCATTCAAAGTCCAACCCCCAGCCGACGGTAAATTTGGCCCTGATCCATTCACGCGGAACAAAGCCTGCCAGTTCCCAGTCAATAATTCCGATTGGTTGTTATTACGTTCGGTTGACGGTAATGTTGGATGGACCCAGGCCATTGTGGCAAAAGGAAAAACATGTAGATGGTGTTATGTTTATACTAAATTGTTTGCAATTTTTCTGCAGGGTAGTGCGTCGATAGTCAGCCGGTCTTCGCCGACTAGAAGGACACTCGATTTCTCAGTAACATGACACTGTAGTAAAAGCCATCGTTACTGTCTTGCCATAGCGATCTTTCAGCCGACCTAGCTGGAGAGAGGACGAACTTGTTCATTATGAGTCATGACTTCTCGTTGACTTGTTGGACTGACGTTGTCAAGAATGTTTTCCATATTGACCATGACGCGTAGGGCTGAGTGGCAGAAATTGATGTGGCAAGGTGGAGAAGTGTCAGAAGTGGGCGTAAATGAGCCTTGATTCTGAACGATCTAAAACGTTCCATGTTTAGATAGGGAACATCTCCTTTTGGTGGTGACTGTCCTGACCAATCAGACATTTCAACATGCTCCCTTGCACCAACGTTTAGTTGTGCGTCACGGGTGACCTTACCTGGCTAAACCCTGAACTTGTACGCGTTTCAAGTGGTAGACCCAAATCCAAAAGTGCTGCGTACCGCGCCGCGCCTACCATACCGAACTTTCATAAGTCACTCCTGTGCCTAGTTAGTCCTACATACCAGAATCAATTCTACTTCTACTGTCCTAGAATTGATTTATGTTGTCCCGCATTACAGTGGGTAGACCCGATTTTTGACCAGGGTTAGAATCGAATTTACCAATGTCATTAACCGCAGGGTAGCCTTGACTTTTGCAGGGATTCCATGGCAGGGACAAGGTTACAGTATACGCATTGTGGTGCCTGATGCTAGAAATGGATTATTTACATCTCTACAAGGGTCGATAGGCATAACCTATGCAAATGCTGCCACGTCGTCTACCCGTCACTCAGCTTGCGCCCCCTAATCTGATGTTCCGGGCTGGCTAGCAAAGTTTGGCTACCTAAGCGTTGGATATATGTCCTATCTCACATTTCTTCCTGTTGAGATTCTCCTCCTATTCATGACCATTCTTCATGTACAAAGGCCCATTTCCTTTACTCTGAGCTTTGATGAAGGCGAAGCACCATATATGTACTACTCATGCGGTCCACATGGGTCAGTACCATCCGGCGATAATCCATTTACAGCAATAGATCTAATTAGCAGGTTCATAAAGCCTTCGCTTCCATGACGTGGATATATATTGTGCCATATGCACAGACGTGGCGACACGTATCAAGCATGGCCTAGCATGCATGCAGATATCACAGAATTTCAGTATCATTATGCTACAGACAACATTTTGGTGCGTCGAACTGGATAGGTTATGGTTATTTGCAACACGCAAAAACGCGTACTCAAGCCAATCAGTTGACGTCGCGAGTTTCGAAGACGTTTGCCACAGTTTCGAGCTCGCAATTTGCTGGCCAATTAAAAACCCTCATGATATGACAAGCATAGCGATAATCTGACTGCCAGTCTTGCATCTGTTGCTATGCAGCATGTGCCTGATCTGAACCTGCAACGACACGTATCATGTATGCTCTCGCTATAACGGAGGCAACTTACCGGAGAAAGCCTTGCGGCTTAGCTGCTGCCTTGGTATGGAGAATCCCAAGCGAGACTGGGCGTGCGAACCAACCAAAAACAGAAGCTGCAAGACAATACGAATGACGGTGAACGGGGAAGAAAGAAAAAAGTAACTTAGCTACGGACTACTTTCCTTGCTAGACTCTAGAATATCAGGGCAGGGGGTTTCAGCCGCGTTTCCCCTGCTTTCAGTTGTGTCCTCGGTTCAAGACAAATGGTAGGCACCATGTGTGACTGCTAGTTCTGTTTCTTAGCCCGAATCCTATATATTGACTTGACCCAACCCAAGGTTATCTCTAACACGAACGAACCTCCGTATTCGAGACACGTAAGTACGACGAGTTCATGCTTCTTTCTTAGCTTATTCTGCGCCTCCATCTCTGTTAATCTGACGGCCTGCGTATCTGTTCAGTCGGGGCGAATAATCTCTACTTACATGCCTCTTCTTCGGCTGCACAATAAAGACGAGACGATGACTCCTCGCGGTAGAAGACGCGGCGAGCTTTTGGATGATGGAGTTCCAACTCATGACTTGGGCATACGGGGTCGGTAAGTCTTGACCCTCAACAACTTCCCACTACCTTAGAATTAGTTTTCTCATCTCTTTGCAGAAAAACAGGGATTTTCTTGAAAGACACAGGCGAACGCGACGAGAACGGTATGCAGCCACTCAAGGATCTCCTCTCATCACCGGAGGAGGTCCAGACCATGAATCTCAGTAATGACGAGAGTAATTATCAAGGTACTGTGGATATGCATGTCGACACAAGTGCGTATAAACAGAGCCATATCACCCAGCGCATCCAGTATGGACTAACGAACGGAAGGCACTGGTCTGGGACCGCGAACACTATCTGGTGACCGAAGCATTCACCATCCCATTCCGCGCAGTCAATCACTTGCCGGGACAAACCTTCGATTTGCAGCGCGATCGAATCTTCTCAGCAAGGGGAAGGGCAAGAGTGTCGCGAATGAAGCCATTGACGATATATCTGACGATGGTGACGAAATAGGAGACAGCACTGAGTCCGAGGTAAATGACGTGGAGCTCGTAAATAGCTCAGTGCAAATGGCTGCGGATATGGGTGAGGACAAAGCCTCATCGGGGCCTCAAGTTGAATCGTCTCTGGAACAAAAGGTGCCGGCACGAATCGTGCCTGTGAGGGCATGTGGGAGGCCACCCAAGAAGAAACCAGTAGTGACGAATTTCCTAGAAGAGCCTATGGTAAAGGAAGCTGAGCCCGACCCCGAACCTGAGACTGTCGAGCCTCCGCCCAAGAGGAAGAGAGGCAGACCCAGAAAGAACCAGGACCCACGTAAGCAGTCCCAGCCTGCTCCTTCGTCAAGGAAACGAGCAGCCTCAAGACCGGAAGTCGAACAGGGAGACGACGAAGACGAGTCTGCGCAACGGGAGAGCTTATCAAACAAGAGACAACGAAACAGAACCAAACAGACAGACGCAACACAGACTGCGCCATCGAAGGCTGCCATAGAATCTGTTAATCATCGTGGCAGGCCCAGACGTCCACGCAAGGCGCAACCTGTTGATGTAGATGCTGGACAGATGTCTTTTGCAGCATTTCAACGTGTAACTCCTCTGCCAAAGTCTCAAAGCCTCGTGCCCGTTCACCGAGATGCAGATACAGTGTCAACAACAAGATCGGGAAGACACTCATATCAACCATTGGACTGGGGGAGAGGCGAGCAGGCTGCACAAGAAGAGGAGGAGTTCAGCGCTCTGAACCCCGATCGCTTCCTCCTACCTACTCTCAAGGAGATCATCCGTGTTCCTAAGGAAGGGACAACGTCAAAACGCCCCACAAGAGGCATGTCTCGCGGAAAAACACGATTGAAGCGCGTGCAAAAGATCGACGAGGAGCAACCCGAGGAGAAACCCGAGGAGAAACCCGAGGAGTGGGAGGTCAACTCGGGCACCATCAGTACTGAAGTCATCCTGTGGGAGCCCAGGCGTGAGCTACATCCTCCAGTTCATGGCGAGTCGGCCGAGGTCATGAATTACCGAGTAGCTATTTCATCTAAGGCTCTCCAAACACAAGAAACTCACGACGCCAAGTTCCGCTTCGCAACATCCTGGAAGACCCCTTTCATGGGCACTGGTGCCATAGACCTTCCTCCCGGCGGAGAAAAGCGGACAAAGTACACGAGCAACAGGCATATGGTGTTTGTTGTTCACATTGGTAAAGTTTTAGTCTCTGTGAATGAGAGGCAGTTCCGTATCACTGCTGGCAGCACGTGGGCCGTCCCAAGAGGTAAATTTTTGCCATCTTGCAAGAAATCGATGAACATGGAAACTAATGAAACGTATAGGAAACTACTATAGCATTACCAATGACTGCGACCACTCTGCGCGCATCTTCTTCTTCCATGCCTGTGAAGTATCATCTAGTTCAACCTCTAGGCGGTGAACGATCACGATGATTGATACGGTATCTGCATGACCGGCTTAGTCTTCCTTTACTCTAGTATAATGTTACCTTGTAATTATACAGCTAGTAACAACCATCTGCATTATAGTAATAAAACGCACCTATATAACATAAGCAGGACACTCTTATTCTCCCGCTGTTCTACTTTATCGCCTTGCGTATCAACGGCTGTTAGTTTGCTGGCCGAGCGATCTTGGCATGAGTCCCATGTGTCCAGAGAGGAGATCGCCAAACCGCCTTCTATAGGACTGTATATGCGGCATCAACGTCAGCCTCGTTGAACTTTCTCTAGCCGAAGGGGAAGGAATACAGTAAATCCGTCTAGTAGAGATAGATTGTCAGCTACCAGATCGTTGGAACCACTCAGATCTCCGGTCTGTCAGTCAGCAAGTGTTGCTGGTTTGATTGGCTTGATTGGCCGGCACGCTTTGGGGATTGTTGACTGGGATGCGAAACTGCGACTCCCTCAAGACCTCAACAGCAGAAGGATCAGGGCTCGGGTACTTCAGAACTCTATCGGATTGATACGGAAGCGCCACCAGACTACGTCTTCGCCGTACGAAGGAAACACAGATCGCGAAATATGTCTCGTTATATCATAGTATACTGTACAGTACCACAATGCCGAAGAGCCGGATTCTGCTCAGTTCTCTTCGCTCGATCCTTTCCCCAACTGCTATGAGTCGAGGTCCACCTACTATGCTGGCCTCCCTCTAATTCTGTTTCATCCTCATGCTTCTCAAGTCCGTCAGACGCTCCACAGTACTGACCTCATTCTTGCTGACCGGTAAGCCCATCTTCCGCCGCAAGTAGAGGCTGCACCTCGAAGATGCATGTGTTCAATGGGTACCTGGCCGGTGACAGCTAGACCCGGTGGAGAGCTCCTGGACTTCATATTTTAAGGAGCTTGAAGCGGTGTTGAGAAAGACCGAGCCCAATGAACAACACCACTGCCACGGGTGCATTGCTCATGAACAACGGAGCGGGCCATTATGACTAATCATGTGTAAATAGAATAGATAGGATGGAATGGCGGGGATGCGGTAGAAATTGTACGAAGATGATGAATAGGTCAGTCTCAGTCGACGATGGTAATGAATGTTGTTGGGTAGGTCCGGAGTAGTCAAGTACTTGACCACGGCTTAGTCGACGGCAACGCGGCGGGTTTCGTGTTTGAGGTTTTAGATTTCAATTATTAAAACCAGAAACGCGCAATAATTCTTGACTAAGTAAGCGAAGGATGTGCACGGGACGAGCCTGAGACGATTTCACTACATGGCTACATAGAAAGCCTTCGTCCAATGTCACATCCAACTATATAAATGACAGAGCGGTTGCATTTCAGCTACACTATAGTATATACTTCATCTTTAATTATTTTCTGTTCTCAGAAGTCAAACATGATATCTCCTTTCAATGTACAAGCCTCGCAGGCGCCCTGCAAATGGTGAAAGTGTCTTTGTAGCATTTCTCCGTTCCAGTCTCGATACTGTTCACTATAGTCATCGTCATACATATACCCTCCTCTATCATCTTTTTTGAAACAAGATGAAGGCACTCTGAAGACTGTTTGCGATGTGTTGCCTGTCTGAATCTTGCAGATCTTCGAAACTGATTCGTCTGACTCTAAGTTCTCTCCTAGGCCATGAACCGTTGCTTTCCGCAACTGTGTTTCCCCGTATACTAGATTATAGGAGTAGCGTCCCTCTGGTCCGACAGTACTTAACTGCTCTGGATGCCTAGCATATATGCTATTTATACGATTGTTCGATACGGATTCCAGATTAAGTGTTATGTTGTGGGCATGAAATGCGTATTCCTAATAGAGGGTTCTTCCATGTGTATGCAGTACATATGGTTTTAGGGTTTCTAGAAAGGAAATGGGGTTTCCTTGCGGAGGGCAAGACAAGCCTATATGTCGTCTCTCCCAACTCTTCACTTCGCCAGAGAGAATCTTCTCTAGATCACTTCCAAAGAGAATCGGGACATGACCGGCGTCTCGACATTTTTGCAGGTGCTTATGGTCGCCAAAGAATAAATCCCAAACTTTACAAGCACTTTCATATGAAATGGATAGCGAGAATTTGAGTATAGAAGCAGAAAGGAGAGGATATTCTATTTGCTTGGCAATTTTCTGCTTGACCTTCAAAGGAAGGTCACTAAATCTAGGCATGATTTATACCATAATCATCGTTGAAGAAGTAGCTAAATGACCTGGGTTCCTTATTAATATATATACTTAATTTTATAGTCTACTTTTAGCTTTTTTTTTTTTTTGGGGGGGGGGGTCTTTAAATAGAAAGCGGTATCTATATTTTGATAGTATAAAGCCATCTTTTAGCCAGGACTCTTAACTTTAGATGCATTATATACTGTACTAAAAACTACTCTTTCAAAAGCTATAAATAAAAATAAATGAAATTGCTAATAAAAAGAAAAAAAGTTTTATTTAAGATTTAATTAACTTTCTTAATATGATGTTACAGTATTTCTCTTAATACTTCAAACAAATAAACAAAAACAGTTTACCAAACGTGACGAATCACGGAGTAACGCTATGCCCTCTGGTCAGCCTTTATCTTTCTGGTGGGCTACTTTGATAAGGTAACCTAACCCCCTTACCTCCACGGGAAATTTATCGCGAAGTGAGATATGCTATGTACGTCTGTCGTAGAAACCAATATCTCCAAATCCCGCAAACTACTTTAAACCTCCCCTTTACACCCAGTCTATAAAACACACAACTTATTAATGGCGATTGGCGATGATTTAGTAAATGATTTTTTAAGTGAGGCTTTATTTAGATTGAAGGTGGTGTCAAAAGCTTGTTTCTTTGTCGACTTGCTTTCTTTTTTTTTTTTTTCTAAGAATCACCATCATGACAAGGTTAGACGAAAAACAAATTTCCTTTCTGTTCCCCCCATATATTCAAATCGTTTCTTGGCTTGTCATAGGGTAGTTCACCCTATAAAAGACCGCTAAGAGATCTAATATAAGATCGAAGTAGATTTAGAGTATGTAGAAATATTCATTCATTTTTACTCACAAGCGGGTCTTTTATTATCTTTCTGACCCAAAACATCTTTAGTGGCCTGATCGATTATCTGGTCACCCGGCTGGGTT
>JABGLY010000199.1:0-52208 GCA_013623525.1 Fusarium dimerum | reverse complement strand
GTATGGGGATGGGGATGAATGGGCACAAGGGCTCCAATCATGGCAGAGGCACATTCAGAGTCTGCTTATGCAAAAAGCATGAATTGAGCTGATTGTTTCATCCTCATTGACATATTGTACAAAACCCATGTTTGAGAGAAGCAAAAGACAGCTCACTTTCACTTTACTTTGTCTTCACCTATGCCAGCCCCATCACTTCCGTCATTACTGGACCTTTGCAACTGCCCTCCAATAGCAATAGATCCTCATGACTAACCTCCCCTAAAACTTCACCTTGCCCAGGCCATCGTCCCGCTAATTCTCAGGCCGTCGCTGCCCTCCGAAGACCTCACCATCCCCACTTTGACGAGCCACAAACCACACCACCTGCTTGGGTACTTGCCAGTTGTTCCTGCTGCTTTACCACCGCCACGTACCTACTGCCTGCAAATTCACTTGACCCTTGCTACCGCCACCTTCCGACGCACGATCTTAGAACTTCCGATCAGCTGCCCACACGTGCTACTACGCCTAATAGTACTTGCTACTAACGATCCCTCCGAGACTGACCGAAATAGCTTCATAACAAAAAAAGAAGAATAATCCCAGCTTCCTGTCTTTCCTCGAGCCAGGCCCACCGATCATACAGGTTTTCTCTCTCCTCAGTCTGCTCATCTTCAACTCGTGCCCGCCCGGATGAGGCTCTCACGCCAGGCATGGCTTCATCGGCGTACGTCATTTCTCTCATCAGTTTCAAAAAGACATGTCCCATCCCATCGCAAGGCTTTAGCATCTTGCGCTGGTGAGAGACCAGCGATCACATCGTGACCTTTTGACTCAGCTTTCTGCGATTCTCCATTCCCAGCTTCTGCGCTCACTTCTTTCGTTTTACCCCTTTCTCCCTGCACAAACAGGTGCGGTCTGATTGCTAACTATTCTTCCCACCTCTCCAGATCGCTGAAGGACCTATCCAAGGCGATTGTCGCTTCTCTCGCCCAACCGACATCCTCGACCTCTGATGAACTCTCCAACGTTATCGATGCATATTTACGACGACACCAAAAGTACGATGATGCTGCTGCCGATCGTTTACAAGAGGAGCTCCTCTCCATTTTTGATAAACATGTGAAAGAAACGCCCGGCACATTTGCGCAGTGGTTGACCATCATACGTCGGTTGATACCTTTCCTTCGCACGCCGGAGCGCATATTTGCTTGGTGGGATTCATGCTCTGCCATGATCTCCAAGGCGCCACCGGAAAAAGGCGTCGTAGCAGAATCGTTGGGAACCATTATGGCTGTCATCACTGTTGCTGAGGAAGAGAGTAACAGCTCGGATGTCGACTTGGCCTCTCACCCACTCATCGACCGACTGTTTACAGGATGGATGGAAAAGCTTTACCCCGCTGCAAGCGAAGGCATCGTGAATTTGGAGAACAATGAAAAGATCACTCGCGAAGCTATAATAGAATTTGGGAAACGGCATCCGAAGGTACGGTCTACAAATATTCTTCTGAGAGACAAGAGCACTAATATTCCTCAGACCTTTTTCACAGCTCTCGATCGTTATTTCGTAAAGAAGCAATATCGCAAGACCGTGTTGAGGCTTCTCGGCGACTACCTACAAAGCCAGCCGCCTCATATCTATCAGATTCTTCAGGCGCCTCTGTTCGGCAGCATCTTGAAATGTCTCCAGCTCGACACTTCCACCACCATTGTTTCAGCAGCGTTGACCACTCTGATTATGCTGTTGCCTCATATGCCTAGTTCATTGGTGCCTCATCTCCCGACTCTCTTCAATATTTACGCAAGGCTGCTGTTCTGGTCTCGGGAACGAGCTGGAGCCGTCGAACCAAGGGCCGATGATGCCGAGCAAGCAACGTGGGAGACCTGCAGCTACCAGGCCGAGATTGACTACCAGCCTGTCTCTCATCTTCTAAACTATTACACCATGCTATATGGGCTCTATCCTATCAACTTCATGGATTACATCCGCAAACCTCAAAGGTATCTCCGGCATGCCAACGTTGCTAACGCCAATGATATGGAGGTACAGCCAACTGAGATTAGAGACCAGTCTGAAAAGTTTCGACGGTGTCATGTGCTGCACCCAAACTTTTATACCCTTACTATTGATTCCGAAAAGACTGATTTTGGACGATGGGTAAAGAGCGAGGCCTCCGAGCTTGTAGCAGAGTGCATGGGTCTTTGTCTGGTCAACGAGTCAAATCAAGTCATCAGTCAGAATCTTCCTCCCATGTCAGCCTTTGGGGTGCCGGCCAGTGAAGCATCAGTTAGGGATGGTGCACTACTTCACACATCAGGTACGCTTGATGGCCATGATGGATATCACTTGCCTCACTCTGCCAGCATGGAGTCGTTGGCGAGTAGTCGAAGACCGTTGGCGATGCTGCGCAGAGGTTCACATTCGAGTCTACCGCCATCAATCAGAGACTCTATCGATGCCAAAATCAAGGACAGCAGCTCTGAGAGTCCAACACTTCCACCTCAGTTAATTCAATCGCTCTCTCAGACACAACTGCATGACATGATTCAATCCAACAAAGCCATCAAGTCTGGGCTGCATCAGTCACTGGCAAATGACAGTGTCCCCTCCCTGTCTTTGAGCCAACAAGAGTCCACAACGGAGCGACCTGTTGCATCCTCAACGTCAGCACCTCCCGCATCAAACTCGCCACTGTCGTTGACTGAATCGGTGCCGCAGCTGGCTCAGTTGCAGCGCCAAATCCTTTTGCTACAGAATGATCTCAATTTTGAAAGATATCTTAAACAGCAACACATGGCGCACATTGGAGATTTGCGGAGGAAGCAGTTGGAGGAGGCGGCAACGGAAGCTGAAGCTCAGAATTTTCTCATCGCAAACCGCAACCTAAAGAATCGATTTGAAGAGGCGAAAAAGGCAGAAATGCAAGTCAGGCGGGAATCGGAGAAGAGTCGAGCTTTGGCCAAAAAATGGGAGGCTGACCTCGCCAACAAGCTCAAGAAGCTTCGTGACGAATCGAAGCGACTCAGGGCTGACTATGAAGCGCTCCAAAAGGAGCTCGACGGGTCCAAGGCGGAACGCGACAGACTGCGCGTACTTTTGTGTGAGGCCGAGGTTAAGGAGCTCAACTGGAAACAAAATATGCAATCGATTGAAATCCACAGCACAGAGATCCATCGGCTCAAGAGCGAGGTAGCAAGGCTCATCGTAGCAGAGCGTGACCACCAGGCTCAGGAACAAGAGAGGCAGAAGGCCATTGCGGCGGCCGCGGCTGCGGAGGAAAAGGCTGAGGTGCTTGCCATCAAGCTCAAGAGTCGCGAGGACGAGATAGAACGCTGCAGGAAGCTTTTCCAGTCGCAAGTCGCAGCGCTACAGGCGAGGCTGTCAGAAGCGCACGAAGGCAATGGTCGGTCGTCTCCCGCCGTGAAGGAAGCTGTAGAGGCGGCACTGGCGGCGAGTCGAGAAAAGCAGGCCGAGCTGCAGAAGCAAATCAATCTACTGACACGCAAGTACACGGCGCTTCAGTCCTCGCTCCTAGATATGAAGACGGGGATGACTCCGGGCCAATTGCAAACCGAGACATCTAATGCGTCGGAAGGGGGCGACACTGAATACATGTCGATGTCAGCAAGCCCTGTGATGATGAGGCTGCCACCAAAGCGGGCATTATCGAGTCTTGATGCAGCAGATGTCACGGCATTCAACGTGACGCCCCCGCTCGGATCCAAGACGGGACAATCAATGTCACCAATGTCTGGTGGATGGGCTCATCAGCCAGGATCACCTCTGGGGACAGATGGGTCTGCAACAGGTTCACTGTCGATAAGTCCTGATCAGCGAGCTATTGGACGAAGTGACTCGAGGCGTCTCATGGCTAGGAGCCATTCGGATCTGTTCTCAGGGGCACAGAATCGGTTGAGGAGGGACTCGAAGGATAAGGGGAAAGAGGAGGAGGGTAAGAAGGAAAAGAAATCATCAGGGTTACGAGGGATTCGTGGATTTATGTATGATTGATGCGGTTATCCAGATCTAGCGGAAACTCATCGATGGAGGTTATATATTGGATCAACCAATTGGCCGCTGGACCTTGGATAGGGTGCTTATGAAACACGAATACAAGCATTTGGAGTTAAGTGGTGCCATGTGATGGGGGCGAGGTTAAACCAGGATCCCCGTATATATCTTAATCTCGAGAGAGGTTTCTAAGAAACCAGCTCGCTTAGCTCAGTTGGTCAGAGCGTCGTACTAATACTCTATCCGAGTAATTTGTAATGCGAAGGCCATAGGTTCAAGCCCTATAGTGAGCATTTCTTTTTGCTTCCGTTTTCCCTTTCTTCTACTGCTCTGCCCATGCCAATTTCCTCATACCTTTCTTTTCCTTTTTCCTTTCCCCCCCCCCCCCTCTTCTTGTTTGCTTCAGTCCGGGTTCTGCAAAAGTAGTGGCAAATAAGTTATGATCCTTCAACTGTAGGGTAATTCAAGTTAACTTTTCATAGAGAAGGTGGGGAATTTACGATATGTCCCCATCGATATCCACATTCGATAGATAGATCCACTAATTGTTTCCATGATGACGTTGACAATGGGGGTTGACCAGACTTGAATGTCTTTTTTTACGTTGGACAGAAATGTCTCATAGAAAAAAATGAGGTAGATGGATGGGAAAAGTTGAATTTCTCCAATTTTGCCGTGGATTTCATGTTTGATGATGCTGAAATGTCCTAGTTGCTCTAAGACTTACTTCGCGAACCTAGCAGGAAGAAGCATCCGAGATACATGACATTTGAGAGCCAAGAATAAATCCCCTCCTTGTCCATTAGAACCCCAGAAAATGGTATGAGATTGCCAAGGGGAGGGATTTGGTCTAATTTGGCTGGGGTCGTCATCACATTCCGGCCCCTGTTCCATGTTGCTATTCTTGTCACTTAGACGTTGTTCCAGTAGAGAAGCATATCAAAAGACATGCCTGGGTTTAGCTGATGAAACTGTACTCTACTGTAAGCTCAACTACACAGCAAGAGACCAGAGCAGGTCAACAAAGGTCTTCACTCTCGATGTCCTGGAGAGGAACTGAGGAATATCTCTTGGACGGCGGAAGTCCCCGAGAAGGGCAATAGACGAACAACCTTTTTGTCCATGAATTGAATTTTTCTTCTTCTTTTCTCGTTAAACAAAACTAGGCCAAGATTGGATTAAACCCTCCTTGATGAGGCGTCGTCTTTGTCGGGTTTATCCACAACACCAACTTGTTTCCTTCCACTTGCCCCGGTCCGGGAGAGGAAGAGAAGATGATGGAAATAGCAGCTCAACTCCATACAGAAAAAAAAGCTTCGGTCATGCTAGACTGGACTAGGTGGAGAGCGAGGCCTTTCTCTCCTTGGTTCAAGGGGAACTGGAGGTGGGAGAAGGTCCACAGTAGACGTACGTGTTGGTGGGACCTCGAGCAAGAGAACCTGGTTTGGTCTGGTTTGTGGTGTATGGTCTTTCGTCTATCGCCACCAAGCTACAAGCAAGAGTAAGTTGATCAGTTAAAACTCTTCGCGGGATCGGCTCTTGTTTCTGTTCCTGCGTAGAGTAACACCACGTACCTGCATGATTCGACTTAGTCATTGAGTGCTAGTGGCCTCCTCGATAGTTGTTTTAATCGAACTTTTTCTCACTTGTATTCTTACTTCACCCATCTCTTCCTCTCTTGCTTCTCTCCTGTATCCCTCCTTTCCTTCGCACTTTCATACTCATAGACACTGCCAACTGGTTAGCACATTCGTTTCAGCTTCCAGTTCTTCCATTAGACTTATTCCTTACCCTTTTCTCTGGTCTCCCGTATAATCCTTCCTTACCTCCATAATCAAAATGCCTTCAGCTAGCAGCCTTCTTACCATGGCCGCTGCTCTCAGCACTGCCAACGCTGCTTATCAGGGCTTCAACTATGGTGCCTCCTATACTGATGGCACCGTCAAGGTTCAGTCTGACTTTGAAAACGAGTTCAAGACTGCTGCTTCTCTCAAGGGTACGAATGGGGCCTTCACCAGCGCTCGCTTGTACACCATGGTTCAGGGTGAGAGTGGCAGCGAGCCCATCTCGGCCATTCCTGCTGCCATAAACACCAAGACCAGCCTCCTCTTTGGTCTGTGGGCATCTGGTGGTCGTGAGAGCTTCGACAACCAGATTGCTGCCCTCAAGAACACCATTGACCAATACTGTGGTCAGATCGATGACCTCGTTGCTGGTATCTCCGTCGGAAGTGAGGACCTTTACCGTATCTCCCCCACCGGCATGCTAGACAACCTCCCCGGCACCGACCCTGACACTCTTGTCACTTACATCACCGAGACTCGTGAGGCCATCAAGGGCTCCTGCCTCGAATCTGTTCCCATTGGTCACGTTGACACCTGGACTGCGTACGCCAACGAATCCAACAGTGCCGTCATCGAAGCCTGTGACTGGCTGGGTATGGACACCTATCCTTACTACGAGAACACCAAGTCCAACCCCATTGAAAAAGGCGCCAGCCTCTTCCAGGCCGCTCTTGACCAGGTCAAGGCTGCCGGTGGTGATAAAGACATCTACATCACTGAGACTGGCTGGCCCGTCAGCGGTGATGAATCTGGTGACGCTGTCGCTTCCACTGAGAACGCCCGAACATTCTGGACTGAGGTTGGTTGCCCCCTATTCGGCAACACCAATGTTTGGTGGTACACCCTCCAGGATTCTGCTCCTCAGACCCCCAACCCTAGCTTCGGTGTCATTGGCTCTGACCTGACCACGACTCCTTTGTACGATCTTTCGTGCGACGGTGCTGATACCAGCAAGAACGAGACCACCAGTGGTTCTGGCACTAATGCGGAGGAGGAGAGCCAGTCCAGTGCCGAGGCTCAGACCGAGACCGAGATCGAGACCCAGGCTGCTGCTCAGACTGAGGCCGCTGCTACTACTTCCGTTGCCCAGCCTGATGCTCCCAGTTCCGTTGTCCCTCTTGTCACGGAGAGCGTGGTTCCTTCTCGTGGCAAGCAGAACGGCACCATCCCCGACGTTCACAACAATGCCACCGCTACTGGTACTCTCATCGGTGCTAGCACTCCCACCACCTTGATTCCTGGTGCTTCCTCAACTGGCAGCGCTGGCTCTGGCTCTGGCTCTGGCTCTGGCACCGGTTCTGGTTCTGGCTCCGGATCCGGCTCCGGCTCCGATGAATCTGGTAGCAGTACCGGCAGTGGTGATGCCGCTGAGACTCCCGGTGCCTCTACCGTTCCCGTCAATGGTGGCCAGCAGCTCAACTCTTTTGCAGCCGCAGCTATTGCCATCGTCCTGTCTGCTGCTTTTCTGTAAATATACCACTACTGTGATACAGTAGAGATTTTCATATGACATATTTTTTTTTATAAAGGGGTTTATCTAGGATAGGGTTACAAACATGGTATAGAGATAGACAAATTCGAATAATAGATATTTTGTCAAAAGAGAAGAAAAGCTTCTTGGAATCGATGATGCGAATTACGTGACGTAGTTTTATCGTGTTCCATGACATGGTTCATGTTGATGCCTCTTCTACCTGTGTTGGATGATGTTGGTGAAAAGAGTGTTGACAATGTCAATGTCGCGTGAGCAGGCGCAGAATGAAGGTACCCACTTATAGAATCGGGTGCCTGGCATTCCTTCCATTTTGATACAAAGTTGGAGGATGTATACTACCTTGTGTAAGAGTGACAGTCGCTTGACGGAACAGTAAACAACTACCTACTGTTCCTACCTACCTAAAGAGCCTGGTGGGTTGGAAGATGTAGGTTATTCACAACCAAATTCATGCCTGAATGGATCAACAACAAAGGAAGGACATCGAGCCTCCGATGATCCGTGTTTCCCCTTCTTAGCTGCGGTTCTCCGCTCCTGGCTCCCCAGAAAACCAATCAAAACGCCCTGACCTCCCTGTGCCACCCGCCTAATCCAGAGCTGAGCTTCCCTACGTAACGCTAAAAGTGGTACTGTAGATGCTACTGTGTTTACAGGGTAAAAAAAAGGAAAATAGAGACCCTCTACATCATCCATATCTGTCTTCTTATCGATAGTGTCAATATTAGGTTGGTTCCTCATCTCATCTCATCTTATCACAACCTGTCCTTGAATTCCAGCTCCTCGCTCCCTCATTTCACCATAAACCCCCCTCCTCATTGTCTCCAGGCTTCTTACGCTCCTTATTCTCCTTCTTTTCATTCCATATTGATTTCGTTATTCCGACATTGTGTGCCTTTTTTTGTTTAATCTTCTTGTTCTCTTCTTGGAGTTTAACCTCCCTATTCTTCAGTCATGGCATTCGCAAGGAAGAGTGTTCTCCTCTTCGCCTTGTGTCTTGCTCTCGTCGTTGGATTTGCATTTGCAGGTCACGATCACGATCATGCCCATACGCATGGGCATGTTGAGGGGGTTAAGGCCCTCGATGTCAACAACCTGAGCCTTGATGAGCTCGATGCGCAACTCCAGGTATGTCCTTCGCCCCTCGACTTGAACCTGTTCCATCGCAAAGGCAAGAACATGGCTAACAATGATTTCTAGACTTGTCCCATCGTCCAGTCCCTTAACTCTGCCAAGCACGCCCATCATGCCGCCGCTCCCTCTTCCATCAGTTCCCGCATCTTCGCCATTCTTTTCCCCGGATCCCCCGCCGTCAATGCTCTTCTCGCAACACTCTACATATCGGGCCCTCCCAACTTCCTCCTCGCCCTATGCCCCACCAACATTGACCCTGCCTCTCTGAGCGTCATGGTTGCTTTTGCTGTCGGCGGTCTTCTCGGCGATACGCTCTTCCACCTCCTGCCCGAGATCTTTGTTGGTGAGGATCACGAAGAGAGTGTCAAATTTGTGCTTGTTGAGCCTAACCGAAACCTCATCCTTGGCCTGGGCATTCTAGTCGGCTTCATGACGTTTGTGGCCATGGACAAAGGTCTCCGCATTGCGACGGGTGGGGCTGGTCATGATCACTCTCATGGCCATGGAGAGGCGCACCACCATGATGACAAGGCCGTCACCACCGGAGCCGACGTGACTGAAGGTACTGGCAAGGCGCGTAAGAGAGGTGCCGTGGACAAGGCTGAAGCTGTTACTGCGGTTGTTGAGAACAAGGAAAAGGAAATCAACCCCAGCGTCAAGTTGGGCGGTTACTTGAACCTCATGTAAGTTAAGCAGTCCATGGTGCACCGTGCAACGAGTACTGACAACTGCTGACAGCGCCGACTTTACACACAACATCACCGACGGTCTCGCCATGTCAGCCAGCTTCTACGCTTCCCCTACCATTGGCGCTACCACCACCGTTGCCGTCTTCTTCCACGAGATTCCTCACGAGGTCGGCGACTTTGCACTGCTCATCCAATCAGGCTTCTCCAAGCGTGCCGCCATGGGCTCGCAGTTCATCACCGCTCTGGGCGCTCTCCTGGGAACATTGATTGGTATCGCTATTCAGGAATTTGGTACCCCGGATAGCGACGTGCCCATGGGCCGCAACGAAGGTCTTTGGGGCACCAGCTTGGTAAGTTACACACACAGCTTTCCAGATTTAAGTATGTTCAATTGGAACAGAGTTGCTAACAATGGCTTGCCAGACTTGGGGCGATATGCTTCTACCTTTTACCGCCGGTACATTCCTCTACGTCGGAACCGTTGCCGTTATCCCGGAGCTGCTGGAGACTGGAAAGAACAAGGCAGAGGAGTTGAAGAAGACTCTTGTTCAGTTCACAGCCGTTGCTGTAGGAGCGGGCATTATGCTCTACATCTCATGGCATGATTAGATAAGACCTTTGATGCGAGTGTTTGATGGAGTTGATTGGCGAGCGAGATACCTTGTCTGTAGTTGTACAAATATGGGTGTTAGTGATGGGTGAGGGGCTTGAATGAAAGCGTGCGTGGTCTTGGTTATATGACGTCCGAGAGTGAAGAGCATACATGCTCGACGAAAGAGTGCAGCTTGGTATAGTGATGGGATTTAGATGGGAGTGGGCTATGTAGCGACACTGGGAACCATACACGACAAACGAGATAAAACATAAACTTGAATATAAAATGGGTCAATTCGGGTACAGGTGAGTAAAGAGTTAGTTGTATATCCAACGTTCACTCTCAGCTTTTGGGGACCCGGGGGCGCCCAGTGGTCGGTACAGGGTAACTGACTTGCATTGAATCATCCTTAATCAGACCAGAGAACACTCACTAAGCACTTGTAATAGAGGAGAAGGCATAACAAAAAACAGACATGTCAAGGGGAGCGCTCGGTATGGTGAAATTATTAACAACAGTCCACTTACAAGAGAGGGACCGAATACAATAGTCATACGAGCTAAACCCATGCAAACTACTGGGTGAACCGGGTCGGGATAACATTCCCAATCAGGCAATCGATTAGAAAGGACCAGTATGTACAAGCCTAGGGCCAGCCCGAGCTTGCAGAACATTACCGGTGTAGAAAGGAGTGGGAAGGCAACGGAGATAGAGTTTAGTGTAGACCGGCGTGAAAAGCTCCTTTAGAAGATAGGGGTCCATGGGAAAATTTGATAGTTCTGTGGGAAAGGGCAAAAAAAAGAGATGAACTAGTCAAGATGAAAACAATCTCGACTGTGGATGAATTTGTCGGCCATGAGTAATAACTATGGAGAAAACGGAGATGGAAGCAAGCTGAAAGAGAACCCTCCTCTGTTCCACATGGATCTGTGAAGTTGGAAGACATGAAAGCCAATCATGTTGAATAAGGCCAATAGCCGGATCGGCACGGGACTTGGGATGGTTGGGCCCCTAAGACGAAGAAACATCCCTGGAAAAGGGCCCTTATGCAGGACGGGTAGACAGATTGGATGAGTGGATCGCTGTGTGTTTGTGCGTGTGAGAATGGCATGGGCTAACTTATACCGTAGCAAGCTATCCTGTTCTTCTTATTTACAGTGAAGTGAAATATGCTGTGGATTGTGATGAGTGAAAGAACGGACGAACGGCTGAAGAATCGAGGAATATGCGGGCTGTATTATCTCGCATGTACGTGCCGGATTCCTTGACAACTGCAAAATAGTCACCACGTATACCCTAACATTAACA
Organism: Fusarium dimerum; assembly: GCA_013623525.1. Taxonomy (NCBI): domain Eukaryota; kingdom Fungi; phylum Ascomycota; class Sordariomycetes; order Hypocreales; family Nectriaceae; genus Fusarium; species Fusarium dimerum. The sequence goes on along the minus strand of JABGLY010000199.1, from coordinate 41,150 downwards.
AGGGGTTGAAACCGGAGGGAAGAAGGAATAAGAGGTGGGAGGGAGACGACATACACAGAGGTCGAGGAAAGAGGCAGGTGCGTTGCAAGGAATAAATCGGACGACAAGAAGAGCTAAAGCGTCAAGCTTTACCCGTCTGTGTTGCCCATGCGTCGTAGGAGAGCCATCCAGAAAGCTGGGAAATTTCTCGAAACTCTTGTCTTTCTCAGGGATGGGCCCCCTGACCGTCCTGGAAAGGCCTTGTCAATACCGCTTCCGCTTCCGCTTCTGCATCTCGCAGTATGACATGTCCACGACGAGCTAGTCTTTGTGTTTTGTAGCCGCACTGCACTCGGGGTTCCAAAGCCCAGGCCCATCTATGCATTTCCTCCTGACAGTTGGACCCATTATTGGCTTGAGGGCCATGGAACGTGGCCACGAACGTACATCCCCAGAGGTTGGGCAGATACTTGACAACCGCGGTCTGTACCTAGGTACTTAGAGCTAGATCACCAGGAGATGCAAGGTGATGGACCGTGCTAGGCTGGCAGAGATATTGAGTGGGGGAACAAGGTGGAGTAGGGTGAAGAACTCGTGGTAGTCACAACGACTAGCACTAGAGGAGGGGAGAGAAAAAAAAAACCTTCTGGTCGGGTGAGCTCTGGGATATTGCGTGACAGGTAGTAGTAAGGATGAAGGGAGATATTGGTAGGACGATGCCGGTGTTGATGGTCAGTGAGCAAAGAGAAGTGATTATATGGGATGTGGTGTAAGGTAATGTACCTTCATTATTGTATGGCGCGGCCATGATTTTTCTTCTTCTTTTTGCCATGATGAATGCGGTAGAGAACAAGTATATGCGGGAAGTTGAGGGGACAAGCGAGAACCATGATAACTATTCAGAAGCTGCAGTTGACCTCAAAATATCGTGGGATCGACAACGTGGTGTTTTACTGCCATTTCAACATTTGGTTGTAACCCTGGTTTGTGCAATTCGTTCCGGGTTCCTAAAACAGTAAGGCTGCAAGGGCTGCTGACCAACCGAATCACACCGTTCGGGGTGCATATCCCTTAGTCAATCTCAAAATCATGGGGGTGTTTTGCTGTGGGCGATAACGCAGCTGTCTTTTGCTGCAGGGCCAGGGTAGAGCCAGGGCAGGGCATGTATGGTGACTTAAGAAGCAGGAGAGCATGGGATGATTTCGCCATCCAACGTTAATCTCAAAAATCAGCTGCCCGTATTCAACCTTTGCATTGGCCGCTGCTTTTCCACCCAAACTCAACCGCTTGCATGCAACATAGCGGATATTTCGAGATGCATCATGGGCTCTCTAGATCCACCTTCATCTAGAGGTACAGCTGTATATTGTCTCCCCGCAATACAGCCATGGGGATCCTGTTAGATTTGCTGTGACTTGTATTCCGCTATGGTCTCGCTTTCAAAATTCGCAAACTCTTGCTCAAACGCTATTCAGCCAAGACTCCATATAACGAACGAGTCAAGCTTTAAAGCGTGTCTTTCTCGAGCGGGTACGACGCGAAAGCCTGGGGCCCCGCCTTGGTAAGTGAGCAGAAGAGAGGGAGGAGCAGAAAAGTCAAGATGGCGGAGTTGAGGCCATAGCTAGAATGCACAAGTTGCAAAAGCTTTCCTATTTCGACACGGTAGTCTGATAGTTCCCGAGGGTTTATGAGTCTTGACACTGATGCCTGCATGGGTCCGGGGCCGAAAAACACCACCCCTGGTGGCATGGTGCTATGGTGCTATGGTAGTAAGGGCTAGACCATCAGATTTCTTCAGCCACAGTTCCAAATCCAGAACAGAAAACCACCTTTGGATGATTCCTTCCCACGGCGAAGACCGTTTATGAGAAGCGACACGCCAGCATCCTCGTGAAATAGCAGCTGATGGTGGGAGGGGCAACAAGAAGGAAGAAGCGAAGGGATAAAGAGAAGGGGAAAGAGTGCATAACCACCCCTCTGATTCCAATACCGACAACGGAGGGGGCAGAAAAAGAGGAAGAGATCGCAACGAGACAAATGGGTGTTTCTGAAACTGCCGAAGAATGAATTGCAATTATGTCCCATTGCATTGCATTGCTGTTGGAAATCTACTGCTGCAAGCCCCTTGGGTCTGTAGCCGCGGTGCACAGCTATGGGTGTTGCCACAAAAAGATTGCGTACGTGTTCTCGTCGCGGTGCGCGCAGCTCTAAATGAAGCTATCGTGAAGTCCAGTCCAGAGCAACAAGGGACAAGTCAACGGCGGCGTGAGGGGGTTAGAGAAAGCACCAACTCGACAATTGAGCACAGACGTGTCTAAATGGTGGGTGAATCCACAAGCATGGGTAATGTACACGTACTGCAATATGGGGACTTGAGCATGATCGGGATAGGTGCCGTAGCCAAAGACTGGGCTTGTGTAGCGGTGGAAGAAGAAGATGAAGATGGAAGAAACACTGAAGGGAGGGTGTGTGATGGGGTCGGGATGAGGGGTGACAGTGGAATAATAAGTGGAGTAGAGAGGTGTGGGTAGGTAGGTGTTGATCTTTTTATGGACGCAACAGGTTCACTGAGCACCTGTCATGTAAAGCACATGGCTTGACCCACATAATGTCGTTGTGGCCTTCCGAATCGGGTACTTAATGCGTGTTTATTCGCTCATGACTTCTGTAATGAGAGCTTGCCTGGTGACAATGATAGAACTGCACAGGGCATCTCCATTACTTAGTTCAAGGCCTCTAAATTATCTCGCTTGATCTATTGCATCTAGTAAATTCCATAGGACCTAGACGCAATCTACAAGACATGAAGGAAGACGAAGTAGAAATGCATATGCATAAGAGAGGAAGGAAGGAATCTGATCTATTAGTATACACCTTTAGCATGGAATTAGCGGTCAAAGATGGCCAGCAGACTTTACAACTACAGTAGGTAGGTAAGGGGAATGGAAGAAAATAAAATCATGAATCACCTGCGTTAGTTAACGCCTCCAAGTAAAGTTGAGCCATCATCGTTGACGAAAAAGCCGACATCTATTCCCGACGAAGATGGTGTGGAGGGCTATTTTCATCCTCTCCTATGTGTGTACTGTGATACGATAATCTCACACTACACACAACCTGGTATCAAGAATCACTAAACAAAAGTGAAACCGCTTTGTCGTAGGAATTACACAAGGTTCGCATGGCATTTCAACAATCAATGCCCAACTTAAAAGTAGTTGACCTAAAATTGTCTATTTCCTAGGTAAATCCAGTAGATACTGTAAGAAAACGTGGAGAATCATGAGGTCATTGGGGGTCCTTTTGGTGATCCTTCAAGCGTCAGCTCTTCTGTTGACACCAAACGGCTTTGCCACCAAGGACAAGATGTGACGTGACAACCACAACAAAATTGGAGATCGCGATCTGGACAAAGAAGAGTCAAAATAACGGTAATTCCTTGATGGATGGAGGGGGAAAATAGAGGAGGTATGACTGTAAAGATGGAGTTGTTGTTGAAAGGGTGGTAGGCAATTGTGGGAATGTAATGTGGGTAAGGAACAGGTGCTCCGACCGTTCCTGAGAATCACCAGACTTTTTTCTTGCAAGCTTCACATTTCTTGCACATATGATGGGGACAGTATTGACAGCAAATACAGTACGGTACTTGTTTCTCCCAGGTCATGCATACATCACCTGCATCATCCGTCTCGTCTTGCGTGGACACAGCACAACTTGCGGTATCGTATCGCTGGAGTCAACGACGCATGGATCGGATGGTTGGATGGTAAAGCTAGTTGGGGGATGGAATGGTGGGTGCCTTGCAGTTTCGTGATTTTCTCATGAGCACCCTGACACATATGCTTGTTTTGGTTTCCATCAAAATAACCTTAGCTTGTCGGGGGGTGGTTTCGACATCGCTACTGTACTGTTTGCACACTATGATGGTTGCTGTGTTGAGCTCATGACGACCACATAATCGAACGTGTTATAGCGGTCACCGCCGAAGTGTATGTGTTTGCTAATATTAACGATGAACCCTTCTTTCAATGTGGTACTCTTCTTGATACCAATGACCTTTTCATGGCATTCTATATGTGTCTTCTCTTCTATCTAGGTCGCTAATCATTTTGCACATGAGGGCTCCTGAAAAATTCCAATATGAAGCTATCGTGAACGATGCCTTAAGGATTTACCTTAGCGGGATTCCCAACAACCCAAATAACAATCAATATCTAATATCTTTTACGTCTTTGCAAACTCTTGACGAGTTATGACCCAGCGATGCTAGCGTCGTGCGGGAAGGACAGTAACACCCCACTACAGTAGAAGCGTCCTTGCGCTTTGGGTTCCCTTACAAAGGTTGCAGGAAAGGAAAAAACAGAGTGCATCTCCACAATCGACGCTAGATATGCACGATGTGTCTAATCCTAGTCTACATGGCTTGAAATTTACTGTGCAGCAACAGCCCTGTCCTTTCGAATCATGACTGCAATTTTTTTTACCCATTCAATTGGAATCCCTTTCCAGTAAATAATGGCTCCAGGTACCGGTACGAACCGGGATTTTCAAAGGGGTGGGATTTCTCTTTGAGCCTCAAGGCTAGGAGGCGTTGATTTCTTTTTTGCACGATACTTCAACCACGCTCCTGGGTGGTGCTAGATGCGAAGAGATTGAGAAAAGGGAAAAAATGAATCACAAGCTCATGAGGCACGGACTTGGAATTCGTCTTCGTGGATCCTCCATCCCTTGCGCAGTATTTGAGTTGGTTGGAGGACTGGTGCGAAATCGTGATAAATCGGCGATGTTATGTCAAGTATGAGTTGTTCGATTTCTCTTTTCATCCTGATGTAGATGAATTTTGCTGTTGTTTCTTGATGTGGTCTCTAGCTACAGCTGAATTACCTGTCAAAAACTTAAGCCCTGGGGCGATTTAGCGTCGAAGCTTACTCTTCTCTCCCATGTCTTGGCGCCACTTTCGCATTGGACACGGTACCATCCAGGGGAGGAGCACTGGAAACGAGTGCTAAAAAAAAAAACACAGGTTCTCCTTCCTCGGAGCATGTACAGTACGGTTGGGTCTAAGCTACAGGGCAATTACGGTACAACCTTGCTGGAAGCCCGTCCCGACAGTTCCTGCACTACAACCTTGTGATGGTCTACTTGATAAGGTATACTGTAAGGAAGGTCTCGAGAAGAATTTCGTTCCATCAGCCACAAATTTCGCCATCTTGATTATCAAATCTAGTAGTCAATTTAGAAGAGTCATCATTACCACACTCGCAAAGAACTTCAGGAACACGACCTTGATGTCAGGACCCCTCATCACTCTTGTTGCGGTAGGCCAAACTGCCGGGCCATGTATATCCACGTTGCTCAGACTCAAACTCATCCTCGCCCTGCCATCACCAACCATCATTTCCACCTTCCATTCTCCATGACCTGAAATATCCAGGCCCCGGAGTTCTCGACCACGATCTAGCAACTCTTGCAGATAACAAGACCCAGCCAAGTGAAGCACGCGCTCTCACCAGACCCAGAGTGCCCACTTAGCATGGCCAAGCTTACAAAACACCTTTCCGGTTTCGCCTTTCTGCTCCCACACCCTTCGAAAAATTTGACCCCTCCCCCCCTGCAAGCACCTCACTCACTTACACAGACGCCCCCAGCAGGCGGCTCCTACTCGGTCATGAACCCCAGGTATCTATACGTGAGCTAGTTGGAACTGGCTCCACGGCTTTTCTCATCCTTATACATATATAACAAGATGGCAAAACCTCACTTTGCTGCCAGTTCTCATCATATTCTCAAGTTCTACTCTCCGTTGCGATAAAAATGTCCCCTCACACTTCGGACTCTGGCCCTCGAGCCAAGCGCCCTCAGGCTAACAAGCCGGGCCTCAACATCACACTCGACCGTCACTGGTCTTCCAAGGCCTACACATCTGGTTCCAAAATCTCAGGGCACGTCATTGTCAACACTCAGCGTGACGTTGCTTTCGATGAATTTGAAATTCTCTTTACAGGCACCGCCTATACCCGTGTTGACTTTGTCAACCAGTATGCCAGTGCCACCTACGCTGCACGACCTCTCATGAAGTTACGCATGCCCATCAACCCTGATGAGCTTCCTAACCCTCGCGTCTTCAAGGCTGGACGCTCCTACACTATTCCATTCCACTTTGTCGTTCCTCACCAGCTCACATTGAGTGCATGCACTCATCCTGTTGAGAACGCCGGTATTCGCGATCACCACTTGCGTTTGCCTCCTACTATGGGTCTCTGGGAGAACAATGATCAGTCTCCCGACATGACGAGCATCGAGTACGGCATCCGTGCCGGTGCTTACAAGGACACCCCTGAAGAGGGCCGCACCATGCCTCTCGATAGCTTTCATATGATCAAGGTTCTTCCCTCTCTTCCTGAGGATGCGCCTCTCGACATCAATGCCAATGATGAGCGATATCAGCTCTCGAAGACCAAGACCATCCGAAAGAACCTCTTCTCGGCGAAGCAGGGCAAATTGACCGCCACGGCCTCTCAGCCTGGCGCCATCATGCTCTCTCCCGATGCTCTCAAAGCCAGCTCGACCTCACTCAGAGTCAACTTTGAGTTCATGTCCAGCTCCGCTGATGTTGCTCCTCCCAAAATCAACTCCGCCCAGGCCAAGCTTCACTCTACCACTTTCTTCAGCAGTGCCCCCATGTGCCATCTTCCCAACTTGGGTGCTCGCATCAAGCACCAGGGCAGCCCTTCCCTCACGTACTCAACCACCACTCCTATCGCTCTTGCCTCTATCGGCAATGTTACTTGGGAGCGAGAGGCTCCTGCTTCGCGACGAGACTCTGGATACTCGAGCAGCGCATGGGGCGAGGAGGAGACTTCGGATTCTGATGCTCAGCGTGGTAACGGCCGGTCTGGCAAGCCTGTTGTCAGACGGTTTGCCACATTGGACATTCCCTTCTCTCTGCCAACTGGCAACAACAAGATGTTTCTTCCTAGCTTCTATTCCTGCATCAGTGCTCGATGCTACACCATCCACCTCACCCTCTCTGTGGGAACGAATACCAACATCACCCTTGAGATCCCTCTCCAGGTTGGAGTCGAGAACATTTACGAACCTGATACAGACGAGGATCTGCCTACCTTCGAGGCTGCTATGATGGAGTCGGAAGGGCATGAGGAGGCGGACTCTTACTTTGTGCCTCGCCGAATTCAAGTTCCCGAAGAGCGTTATCAGAACACGAGCTCCCTCCCTGGATACAACGACTATCAATCTCGACCGGTTGCAGTCGCCTAAGGCGAAACATGAGTTCCGGGAAAACTCTCAGCGCATATACAACTACTTAATAATGGCGTATAACGGAGGAGGAAATACTTAATTGGCGAATACTTTTTTTTTGTCTGATCGAAGGAGGAAGCGGGATTCTAACGACTCTGCTCAAAAAAATGTTTCTTTTCATCATGACGGGTTAGCGAAGGGCGTTTTGGGATTTTAAAAACAGGACATTGTTCTCTAGGAGAAGCGGCATACTCTATCTTGGGACATTTACACAGCGATATTTGCATCAGGTTAGCATTTGCGAGGCTTAGAAAAAGCATGGTTCAAGTTGGGGATTTCAACAAGAATTTGTTGTATAGCGAGTTTTGGTGTTCTGGTAGATAGGACTCGGGTACTCGGTGCCCTCTGTTCAATTTCAAGACAAGAGTTAATTCTTGCTATTTCAAGTGTTCCCTTTAGCGAGGTCTTCAATGTTTTGTTTGCTTGACATGTTTGAACGGGATGGATGATGTTTGTGTGTGCTACAAGGTGTCATCTATTATGACTGCTGATATCACCATGTGTGGATTGTGTACCTGCCATATGTGTGGTATCTATTGCCACTCGAGAATCTTCATGTTGATTGAGGTGATCAAGGTTAGTTATTTGTTGTTGGTTCTATGCACATCTTCAATTAACAATTGTTAATGAGTTCCCTTGGCGCATGAGCGCATCCATGTCTCCCGCACTTAGCCTACAGTAGCGCTAGCGAGAAAAAGTACGTATTCTTGCTCTGTTGTTTGTATGGAACCGAACAAGGATTAGCCGTACCTGAGCTCAGGGAACAATCGTAGTAGCACGGACCAGTATGCAGGAGAAAAAAAGCAAGTGCCGATATGTGACTTTGTGGATGCGCACTGGTTGATGAGATGAGGCGTGCAGTAGGAGAAATTGATATTGTTCTGGACTTGTGAGATATTGGGTGATATGGTGAGCATCGTGACATACTTATACTGGGTTGGGAAGGAAAATCTATGTGGGAAAACAGTGGTTTTTGTCAGGGTACGATCACCAGTGTATGAAGCACAAGTGGAGGATGTGGTGGAGTGATTCTTGGTCCTCTGTGAGAGATCCCCGATTTATTTGACGTGGACATGACGAAGATCTCCAGTTTGGTTTCACAATTTCCGTGGTCGATGATGATCGCTGAGGGTGAGAGAGAGAGCTGTTAAAGCTGTTTCTATGATATGAGTCAACAAGACAAGAACAATAGTAAGCCTTCAACAGTTGGGCAGGCAAACTTGACGACATACTACATACAACCAAAGCTACATAGGTAATGGCAGAAAAAGCATGACGTTCACCAGTCCTTAGTACTGCGCACTGATGCTCTGTAGAACTCTGCTTTCGAGGCTGAGACTTAAGTTTATGAGTAGACATTCAGCAACGGCATAGCTTGAACGTTGAGACGTTTGTGGCCATCAAGTCTTGATTAGCGTCCCATTACGGTATTGTATAAGTGATTGTCCGCCGGTCTGGATCTTGAAGTCATCACCACTTATTGGTCCATTTCAAGTTGGACCCTAATTTACCCCAAGAAGAAGGTGATGTAGGCCGCCAATGTTGTCAGATATCAGCCTCCACAAGATGTAGTCAAGGGCCACATCCTTTAGCTGCATCAACCAGTGCACAGACGACTGCTTGTAGACAGAACGACGAAACAAGTCGAGGCCTCGAGGTTTGACATGAACAATCGTAACGACCTGGAAACAAAGAACTGCGCCATGACTATATGCTTCGTAGGAAAGATGAGGCTTGGAAGCTTAGGAAGTGATTCTAGGTTGACAGACCAGATAAGCCTTGCTCAGACGTGATTTAGAGTCGAGTTGGGAGGGGAAAAGGTAGGGGGATATAAGGGGGAACATCGACCTCAGTCCTTGCTCAGTCAAATACCATGTTGGAAATCCAGCTCAACCAAGCAGCAAAGCACTGGATCTCTCAAGAATCAATAGAAGAAAACACAAAAAGAACCACGTTGTTATGGATGCTCAAGAGTTCCGAAAGATCGCCAAGGCGGCCATTGATGAAGGTGAGTCTTGATATTTTCGTTTCTTCATCCGTAATCAAGCACGGATTGCAGACTTGTTTAGGCACCTACCTTCCTACCTAGGCAGGTAGCACCTACCTAGTCTCTGATCGATGGTACAACGGGTCAAAGGAATGAGCATGTGTCATGTATTGACTTTACATGACGGGAGCTCCTTCCCAGCTTGAATCATGGTGGTGTTCATTCATATCCATCTTCCACTACAGCTACAAAAACTCAACCTCAACCTCACTTCTACACCCCAAATTTTACTCCATGATACTTACAAACACTCTCGAATGTAGTCACCGACTATCAAGAGAATGTCGCAGACTACCGTGTCGTTGCCGATGTTAAACCAGGCTATCTCCGTCCTCTCCTCCCATCGACTGCTCCGGTAGACCCAGAACCATGGTCCGAAATTCACAAAGACATTCAGACCAAGATCCTCCCAGGAATCACTCACTGGTCATCTCCCCGTTTCATGGCCTTCTTCCCTTGTGCTAGCTCTTACCCGGCCGCCCTCGCTGAGATCTACTCCAATGCCTTTAACGGTGCTCACTTCAACTGGATCTGCAGCCCTGCTGTCACTGAGCTGGAGACCATTGTCATGGATTGGCTTGGTCAGGCTATTGCTCTGCCTGAGTGCTACTTGAGTGGTGGGTCTACCCATGGCGGTGGTGTCATTCACGGGAATGCCAGTGAAGCCATTCTCACCGTCATGGTCGCTGCTCGTGACAAGTATCTTGCCGCCGTCACTGCTCACCTTCCCGATGGTTCCGAGGAAAAGGAAGAAGCACTGTGGCGCCACCGGAGCAGGCTCGTCGCCTTGGGTAGTTCGGGTGCTCATTCGAGCACAAAGAAGTCGGCACAAGTGCTTGGTGTGCGCTTTGCAGCAGTGCCTGCTTCAGAGGAGCATGGCTTCTCTATGAGGGGTGAAGCTCTTGCGGCGACTCTTTCTGATCTCCGGGCTCGCGGACTCGAACCCTTCTACATCACCGCTACCCTCGGTACTACAGACGTGTGTGCTGTTGATGACTTCTGTGGTATTGTTGATGCGCTGGCTCCTACGTACGGCACGCCTCAGGATGTTTGGGTCAACGTCGACGCTGCCTACGCTGGCTCGGCCCTTATTCTCGAGGAGAACCAACATCTCACCAAGTCTTTTGATAAATTCCACTCCTTCAACTTTAATCCGCACAAGTGGTTCCTTGTCACCTTCGACTGCTCGGCCCTGTGGGTTAAGAAGCGAGCCTGGCTGATTGAAGCCTTGAGCATCAAGCCCCCCTATCTGCGTAACCAGTACAGTGACGATGAACTTGTCACTGACTACCGTGACTGGCAAATTCCCCTCGGTCGACGATTCCGCTCACTCAAGTTGTGGTGCGTTCTACGCAACTATGGTCTAAGCGGACTGAGAGATCACATCCGCAACGGCGTCGACCTGGGCAAGTCCCTTGAGGCCAAGCTTCTCACTCGACCCGATCTCTTTTCTTTATTTACACCTGCGCGATTCGGACTGGTGACATTGAGGATTCGGGGAGCTGATGAGGCCGAGATCAATGCACGAACTGAACGTGTGTATGAGAGCATCAATGCGGCTGGCGAGTATTATCTAACGGCTACTGTGGTCAACGACAAGTGGGCAATCCGTGTGTGTACTGCTGTGACCAAGGTGCGGGATGAACATGTTCAGAGAATATTTGAGGTCCTGGTCGAGACAGCTGAGGGTGAGGTGACTGGTGACAAAATTGTCATAAATGGTATCAACGGACATATCAATGGTCATGCCAGTGGACCAATGGTAGCTGAAGCCACTACGCTGCAACATGTCGACACTGTCACAGACATTAAGAATCAAGCCGTTGATGTTGCCATCGAAGTTGTCGAGCAGGGCGAGATGGTCGTGGTTGCATAGATGGTTGGGAACGAGCAAAAAAGGAGGACAAAAAGAAGATATCGACGTGGGCCTGATTCGAACAGACGCCTCCGAAGAGAATAGATTTCTAGTCTATCGCATTAGACCACTCTGCCACCACGCCATTTTGGATGGTGCAGAGGCTTGAAATTGGTGTATAAGTCCTGTTGCACAGTGATGGTGGTTGACAGAATTCTTATCACACTGCCTTTATACAAAATGAAATAATGACTAGATCTGGCATTCTTTATCATCACTAGACCCTGAACTTTACAAATGATGAACAGGTTTCAAACTACTAAATGCAATGTCTGCACTAACCAGCACATCATCACCCCTAAAATCTTATAACAGAATGCTCTTATGGTCATCAAACGCCAACTCCTGCACACCATCAAGTGATATCGAGCAAAAAGAATGGCAGACGAACATCAAAAAGGTCGAAAACCTGACTCTCCAACATATACACAAGCTCATCGACGTGGGCCTGATTCGAACAGACGCCTCCGAGGAGAATAGATTTCTAGTCTATCGCATTAGACCACTCTGCCACCACGCCGGCTGTACACAACTTGGACTCTGATTGGTCAGGTTGGGGATGGTGATACTGGCTGCTAATACATCCTACCCGTCACCATCATCGCAGCAGATACCGTTGTTCTGTTCTACCATCGCCCCCTGTTTGTTTTGTTTTTCATAAATCATCGACTATAGCCTCTCGCGCTGCCCCCGTAATACCCATCGTCACTATCCCACTCATCTCTTCTTCTCGATCTATATCTCCTCCTCCCTCTTTCCTCGTCATCCCAGCTATCATCACGGCGGCGACTCTCCCTTCTCCTCCTCCTTTCTTTCTCTTTTGATGCTGCCTCCTCCTCACATGGGCAATGTCGTTTACGATATCGGTTGAAGTCGTAGTTGAGGAATGTTAATGTACCGATAAGAGCGAGGACGACTCCCGGTGTCCAGTCGAAGCCGGCGTCTTTCTCACGGAAGGGTTTCTGGGAGGGTGGAGGGCGGCGAGAGGAGGAGGAGGAGGAGTAGTGACTTCGCGGTGGGGGAGGAAGAGAGTACGAGTCTTTCCTTCTTGCCATTGTTATATGTCGTTTTTGGTGTTGATATTATGTGGTTTGAGGTGTTGTTGGTTGAGCCGCTTGACAGAAAAGGCAGGGTAGTTGGTTTATGTATCAAGCAAGATGTGGCACACTATGGCGTATGCGTGTCTCTCTTTGATCTTGGTGACAATCAGATGTAACTCCCGGCATTAATCTTGCCACTCTTCGTATCTTGACGGACAGGTTTAATAAGGGGACATAAAACTAAGTAAAGGTAAGAGACATATATCGCAAATGGAGTGATGTAAGTTGATATTGAATATCTGATAGTGATAGAAATTAAAAATTCCGGGGACGTGGTCGATATTAACTCAAGTATTAAACTTATTCCCCCCGCATTCGATGTCATTAGCCCCCCCGCCGTTTCAAAACATCCCAGATTACGTTTTCAAGGGAGGCAAAAATGCTTGGTATGGGGAATTCTCGCATGTGATGGATGGTGCGTGCATACGAAGTACTGGGACACAGCTGCACTTGCTAGCTAGCAAATCAAATCAATCATTCAAAACTCCCTGCTCAAGAAAAAAAAGAAGATACATGCCATTGTGTAGATGACGGCAGGAAGAAGGAAGGGCATGGAAAGTCCTGGATGAGGGGTTATTTCATATGATTTTCAAACAACAAGTTGGTGGTACGATTTAACACAAGCTTATGTAGGGGAGATGAAGCAAATGGACGGGGCATAACGAGAGGGAGATGCGGGAAGAAAAAAAAGAAAAAAAAAAAAGAAAAAAAAAAGAAGAAAAAAAGAGTATGGGAGAGCTTGGCAAGAAAATATTGGCGCAACGTGCGAGTGCTTAATTCGTTCAAATTCAAACCATTCCATGATGTGAACGAGGAGCTACGATTATGATGTCACTTTGGTTTGACGTCAGCCTTGACACTGGGTATACTGTAGAAGTAATTACAGTACCAGATAAACCTCCCCCATGTAAACCACTGACCACACAGATGGGCAACCCAAGCCCAAGAGCCTCCCTCCTTCAATGTCACCTCGACTCAACTGCGAAAATCCAGGTCGATCCCCCAACGATACATGAGCCACCTGTAGATAAGAAATTTGCAAGAAAAAAGAAAAGAATAGTTCCAACCATCGATCGGCTTGACAAATCACTATTCTTCAATTAAAACACATCAACTTTTAAGCGAGAACAAATTCATGTCATATAATCTATATTCTATATGCTCATCTATCACGTCAACTGCAATGTCTAATGCTAGAATTTAAATGCTCGCTCGTCTAGGTGCCATAGTACGTCTCAATGCCTTCTTGGCCTCCGTCTCTTCTACCAGAGGCAGCACCCCCTGTTCTCTCATCTTTTGCAAGAACTCCTCTCCGTACTTGAGCCCAAGTTTGTAAAGCTCGTCAAACTTGTGAAAGTCAAGCGTCCCGTAGTCGTCAATAGGCGGCCGCATATAGATACATCCCGCCATGGTCTTGGCCCGTTCAAGCGCATCCACACTCGACACGTACGCCAACCGTGCCTGGATCTCCGCCAGAGTCGGCGGGTTGGGATGTGACGAGAACGGGTTCCATCTGTTAAAGAATGCCCACGCACCCGACAGCGAGTCTCCGTACGTCTGTGGTGTATCATCATCTAGAGCCCCCACGTCTATCGCAAAGATGATGTCTACTCCCAAACCCTTCATGTGTGACACGGTCAGATTGTCCACATAACCGCCATCCAGCAGCATGTCGCCCTCATCACAAAGAGGTGGAAGCAGGCCCGCAAGCGACATGGACGCTCGCACGTATCGCCATGCATATCCGCTCGTGTGAAACTCGGCCCGGCTCTTACTAATGTTCGTGGTATTGCAGTAATACTCGAGCCAAAAGTCTTCGATCTGCGTATCGCCCAGCGCTTTGAAGATGCCACGATTGAACTCGTGCCCTGTTGTGTACGAGGCCGAGGGATACGTGAGATCGAGCGCGAACCGCCAGAGACTGGCCATTCGCCCAGCGAACTTCTTGGCAAATCCAAACATGGGCACTACGTCGGCGTGTCGCGCATACAGAGCACCAACAAACGCACCAATCGATGTGCCACCGATCAAATCAATCGGGATTCCAGCTTCTTCCATGGCCCTGATAATACCGATTTGTGTGATGCCTCGCGCACCACCTCCTCCAAGAACAAGGCCGATGGATTTACCACACAGCCGACGTGCCAACCGATGGAAGTCGCCTTTGAATACCGTGTCCGGAGAGTAGTACGGTGTGTGGTGTACCTTTCTAGATGTGTACTTTTGGATTTCGGCCTGTAGCACCTGAACACGCTCCTTGAATGCCTGACCGAGCCTCTTGGAACGAGGGTGTGCAGGTATGTCATTAGTTCTGAACGGCATCTGGATGTGATAGTGGCCTCCGTTGATCCACATGCGATTCTGGAGCCACGCCCTGGTCAGACCTGGTCGCGAGAATCGTTCTGCGTGCAACAGCACCAGGACCTTTCTGGCCGTCGACTTCATGCCAAGCATGAATCGCTCGTACTCGCCAATCGCCGGGGATCCATCAGCAAGGCCCACGATGAGAATGCTGTCGGCCTGGGTGATACAGGTCTGTGTCCATGGCGAGTTGACATTGGTGTCTTATCGACCATTAGGTTAGCTGTGGTCTGGCAATCTCGTATGCAGGAACAAGAGTTGAGAGACAAGAAGAAGATCAGGAAAAAATTAGAGTATGTATGAACCAGCATCGGCTTTGCCTCTGGCATAGGTTTTTCTCATCATAAAGGCATAAAAAGGTAGAATGAAATGAGATGTGTAAGCTTACCTGCAACATATACAACAAGACCATACTTTTCCTCCAGATCAGCAAGATACTGAGACAATCGCAACTTGCCCATTCTGTTGAAAGCATGCTTGCCAAGGTGGTTGAGGATGGCAGCTTGATTAAGACACGTAGCTCCATTGGCTGGACCAACCTGCGCCAATGCGTTCATCAGGCGGTTGCCGAAGTCGACCACGGGGACCCCAGCCGTCACTGGTAGAATGGCTACTGTTCGCAGATTCATAGTCGACTTGCGCATCAGTGGTTTAGATGCCGAGGTTATCTCATTGTTGGAGAACTTGACCGTATCATCAATCACCGCCCTCATCCGTGATGCTATGATTTTGGAAATCTTGATGGTGATGTTCGGATGCTCCTGAGCCAAACTGTTGAAGAGAGTCCGAGGGAACTTGACTAATTCTGTGTCTCGAATGGCATGAAGTGTCCCCGGCCGAACGGTTTCCGTCAGGACTTCAAGTTCGCCAACACTATCACCCTGGCCAAATTCGGCACGGGCCGTCACACCCCCTTCTTTCTTGTCTTGCACGAGACGCAGACGGCCATTGAGAACGATGTATATGGCCTCACTCTCATCGCCCTCGTGGAACAAGACCTGCCCAGCATTGACTTGAACCCATTCCAGAGCAAAATCAATATGCAAGATGAGGCGCGGCAAAATATGCGTCAGCCGTTTGGCCATTGTCAAGAGAACGGTTGGATACCGGTCAACAATCCTCTCGAGTGAAGCCCGGGGTAGGAAGCCCACGTATACGTCCGTCTTCGCAACCACGTCAATGAACGATCTGTATGAAGACACACTGCCGATGTAGCCAGCCAGTCCACCAGGTTTGACTAGAGCAACCGACCGACGATGGGGCTGACTAGGCTGCTGCTGGTTCTCGAGTCGGTCACGCGCAGCTTCTGTGCGTGCCAGATTAGGGAATGAGCCCATCGTTGACGGATCAGGCGAAGTGGGATCTTGGTTCATCGTACCAAACCCATTCGACTGAAGAATATTATGCGAGTCTGAATCTCCAGCGGTTCCGATATCCAGGAAGCCATCCACGACGTAGTAAAGACCAGGATTTCGTTCGCCTTGCTCAACAAGAACAGAACCTTTGGGGAAGAACACGATTTCTAGTTCGTCCTTCATGTCGTTGGCCAACATTTGCGCGCTCAGAGGTGTGTGCATGGCGGTACCACTCGACGCGAGGGACTCTGTTTCCGCATCACCCAAGCCATCCAAAGGACCCATCAAACCAAAGGCATTTATGTGAGTGCTTGATACTCTAGAGCGACGCTGGTCCACGGATGCAAGTCTGGGGGAGCCTTCCATCGATTGAGGTTCTCTTGACGCGCTACCGTTCGTATCCAATCCCAGTGCTTTGAACATGCACTCCATGATTGAAACACGAAACAGACTGTCCTCGTCGACGTTCTGACGAGGGTCCAGCGACATACGGACATGTCTTCTAGAGTCAAATGGATCATTGAAGAATCGATCCTCTATCGGGTTGGTTCCGTGGCGTCTCATAGGAACACCAGATACAGACCTTTGGTCACTGTTGGATGGATTTTGGCCGACACCTCGCGCCGTCTGTATGTTAGAAAGCAAGTCTCCCGGGCTTGGCGTGTGAGGCGAGGAGCGTTCACGTGGAGGTGCGATGGAGCCGGCGATGACGGACGTCGGGCGCTGCTTTGTCATTGAGTGCAGAACAGCCTCTTTTCTGAGCGTCGTGCTTGACCTGCGGCGACGCGTAGCAGCCGAGTTGTGGAGAGCAATGCCCTTGGTTTCATCCCCCTTTTCTGTGCGCTCTCGTTCTTGGCTAAACTTCTCCTTCAGTCTTGCCAGGGCATCACCACGCAGGATATTGGGCAGCTGGCAGTATGTGTACTTGATCATGCTCTTCTCAGTCTGCAAAACCTCGCTAGTTAGACCAAGGTAATTGAAGGCCTGCGAGAGTGTGACGCGCTGGAAGCGGGAGAGAATGACGTGAACGATGTGCGAGGTGGCTTTGGGATAAATCTTGATGAGCCGCCGGAACGCACTCGCAGGGATAATGGCAATTGTCGTGTCCACGGTTGCACGTCCCAAAATGTCGGGATGAGCAGAGCCTGAGGTGGCTCTCTTTACCAAGCCCGGTCTCACAGCTCGAGGGGGGGCAGAGCTATCCAGAGACATGGGAGGAATCTTGGAGGGTAGACCTTCACCAAGGTTGGTGTCATGAACGCTTTGCGCATTCGTGTCCGAGTCTGTGTCATCCTGCAGATGAGGAGTGCCTGGAATTGAGACAGGAATATCCGAGGGAGACTGCACGGTTTCCTTGGGAAACGTAGGGTGTTTAGAACCACTGCTCTGAGCGGGCTGTATGGGTTGTTCATCTTCATCAACCCGTAATTTCACATCTTCTGTGAAAAGGGACATGATGGAGAACAACGAAGACATAGGTGCACCGTTACGAACTTCGGTCAGAAGTTGATAGGTTTGCTGGCCTGGTGGGATGTCGTCCTCATCAGAAGAGTCTAAATCAGTATAACCACGCGACGCCGCCATGGCACGAGGTGAACGTCCTGATTTGACAAAGATCTCAACCATGCCATCAACTACGATGCAGAATCCCTTTTCTTCCTCAAGATTAATGGTTTCGCCAGCGATGAGTTTCCTCGTTTGCATGCTTCGAGTCAATTCATGAAAGACAGGTCGCTCAAGATAACCAAAAATCTTGATGGCACTCAGGAACTCGTCAAGGTAGTTCGCCAAGCCTGACTTTGTGCCACCCTCGTGTGTATCGGGAAACAGATCGATCTCCGGCTCCTTGCGCTGCGGCTCTGGAGGCAGACGAGAGTATATGTTCAAGATGCGATATCTCACAACCCAGCTGACGGCCGACACGATACCCGCGACGACAAACATACTTTTCGCAGCATTAGCGTCGGACTCATTTCAGGGCAATGCGGGAGGCATACAGAGTGGTAGCGTTCATTGTTACCGTCCAACTTGTGGAGAAGAGTGTGAAGAGGAATGACGGTAGGGTAATGGTCGCGATACGAATCACCCAGTACAGGATGGTCGAGAATGTGTGTAGAGAGAACCAGACGAGCCATCCGAGGAGCCCAAGCCAGCTTCCAGGCTTCTGGGGCACCTCGGTGGTCGTGTTGTTCACGACTGAGGGAAGAGCTTTTGTGACATTGTCAACGACGAGATCTGCCAGCTGGCTGACACTTGACACATCAGATGCCATGACTGAAGAATAGATTGCTGCGCATGATCGCGTAGCATCATGGAAGGGTGGAAACCCGCGTTGGAGCGGAAGGGAGAGAAAGGGAAAGGAAAAGGGAGCAGGATGATGGAGGAGCTTGTGGAAGGGAAGAGAAAGGATTTTGTGAGATGGGAATTTGAGAGGCCAGCTCGGTAATTTTAGCTTGTGATGCGGAGCTCTCCAGGCTAGGTAGGTACTACCGAAGTTTGTCCGGGTTTGTTTTTGGAAGCCCCCAGAAGCCTGCGTTTTGAGGTGGAAGAGGCCCCTCTATGATTCTGTCAGCCACTAAAAGTGGTGGTACGGAGGGGCTACTTACTGCCTGCTGCCATGATGGATTCTTCTTTTGTTCAAGACAAATTCATTAAGCAGTTTGAACTCAACCAAGTAAGAGGAAAAAGAGAAGAAGAAGAAAAAGTACAAGGGACAACAGAAGATAAAGTTCCCGAATTTTGACAGTGAATAAGCTACACACGCTTAAACAGTCATTGCAGTCCAGCTGTTAGGCAGCTACACCTCTGCAAACATCTGTCATGAACCATTGATTACCCTATCCATCCCTCAAGAACCGCTCAGATGCCTTTTGGTCAGCTGGTACTCGGCAGCCCTGGTGCTGGCAAGAGTACATATTGTGATGGAAGTAAGTCAAATATACAGACGTCGACGTGGATTTATATTGCATACTGACCAACTTCACAAAGTGCATCAGTTTCTCGGCGCCATCGGACGAGCATGCTCCGTAGTCAACCTCGATCCTGCCAACGATCATACCAACTATCCTGCCGCTCTCGATATTCGCGACCTAGTGAAACTAGAAGACGTCATGAAAGATGACAAGCTGGGTCCTAATGGAGGTATCCTATACGCGCTGGAAGAGCTGGAACACAACTTCGAGTGGCTTGAGGAAGGCCTGAAAGAGCTTGGGGAAGATTACATTCTTTTCGACTGCCCAGGACAAGTGGAACTTTACACTCATCACAACTCACTACGAAACATCTTTTACAAGCTTCAGAAGAAGCTCAACTACAGAGTAAGTATCTGTCTCGGCCGTCCTCCGCCGACGCTAACCCTCTTGCTCTAGCTCGTCTGTGTACATCTATCCGACTCCTTCTGTCTCACGCAACCATCGCTTTACGTCTCCAATATCCTCCTCTCCCTTCGAGCCATGATCCAGATGGACATGCCACACGTCAACATCCTCTCCAAGATCGACAAAGTCTCCGAATACGAAGAGCTACCCTTCAATCTCGAATATTATACTGATGTCGACGATCTAACATATTTGATTCCCTATCTCGAAGCAGAGTCGCCTGTTCTGCGTAACGAAAAATTCGGCAAGCTCAACGAGGCCATCGCGAAGATGATTGAAAGTTATGGTCTGGTACGGTATGAGGTATTGGCGGTCGAAAACAAGCAGAGCATGATGCACATCCTTCGAGTAATTGACCGTGCGGGTGGTTATGTCTTTGGTGGTGCTGAAGGTGCCAACGATACAGTATGGGCTGTCGCCATGAGGAACGAGGCCTCCATGCTCGAGGTGCAGGATGTTCAGGAGCGTTGGATCGACCAGAAAGAACATTATGACAAGATGGAGCGCGAGGCCGAAGAAGAACAAGCGCGCATCCAGCAAGAACAGGCTATGGAGATAGAGCAGTCCGAACCTGTTCCCTCGGGGGGGATGGATGCCGACTTTGGCGACATGACAGTGCCTGCGAATAGTGGAATTAAGGTAGTTAGAAAGAAGTAAATGATACCCGTTCAACCATCAGAGTCGTCCATATTCTCGTCTTCCGAGTCATCTGTTAGGTCGAACACCATGTCTTCCTGATTGAAAGTGTTTGCGAACGAGGATTTCGTGCTCTCTGTATCCTCCTTTGAGGCCAGGATGAGCCTCTTGGCCTGACGGATAGCTTCTTCCTCGACCTTGCGAATCGTGCCGCTGATACGAACGACGCGGAAAATACACGATCGACCATCCTTTACTGGTATTGAATCCATGAATGTGAGGGCAGACCAGAGCAATTGGTGATACGCTCTTGAGCATTTGAGTATGAAGGTTGAGGTAGCCAGAGATAGATATTTGACTGGCAAGAGTGAGTAGGCAATCCTTCGACTAAGGGCAGACCAATGAACCAACCTGAAAGACCGTTGAGGACACCGGACCCATAGTCACCATAGAGAGACGCGATCTCGGCCTTGATGCCTTTAAGTAAAGCTTGAGGAGTGAGCCTCTCGATGGTTGGTTGATGATAGGCGACGAAATCGGGAAGATTGGGGTTGATGTGCTGTTTTGGGTCTGGAGGATAGACGATCTTTACAAGAAGATATCTTTCTTTTATTCGCACCATTGTAACTGGAGCGCGTCGGATTGTGTAGAGAAGTTGAAAGGAGGATGAGGATGAGGATGAAGATAAATGTGTATGAGAATGAGTATGAATATGACTACGAATATAAAATTACAGAGCTTTTGACATGAAGTCTTGTAAAAGATTGGTTGTTGACCGTTAAATGCGCTAATCTTTTACTGTTTAGCCTGTAGTAGCCCCACTCACATGCGCTGGGCCTTATCTCCTAAATATTAGGAACCACTGAGCTCATATTGTATGCATATCGCACCCATTCAACCTCATCCGTCCCCGCCGCCATCACTGAGACAGAAGACATTGGGTTTCTCGTTCACTTCATTCTCGTTCTCATTTCTTTTTCTTATCTCCAACACTTGAATATCCGTCTTGCAAAGCTTCAAGCTTTTAAACAAAGAAATTCATCCCACCTGAGATTCGATTAAACTACCAACATCATGGCTTCCAGCCCGCTAAAGGCCGCCATCCTCATTGTTTCCACTACCGCAGCCCAAGATCCGTCCACAGATGCATCTGGGCCAATTCTTAGCAAAGTATTGGAAGACCAAGGCGATGGAAAATGGGACATCTCCGAAACGAAAATTGTATCCGATGATGTTCTCGCCATACAGAAACAGGTCACGGCTTGGACTGATGGGCCTGATGCTGTCAACTTGATCATCACCACTGGAGGAACTGGTTTTGCAATTGGAGATGGAACTCCAGAGGTATTCTTTATATGCAATTTCTCTCCATATGTCAACCATGCTAAACATACTCAGGCAATCTCCCCCCTACTACATAAACATGCTCCTGGTCTTGTCCACGGAATGCTCGCTTCATCGCTGGCAGTAACTCCCTGTAAGTCCTTTCACCCAGCTTCTCTCAGATCCCCTACCTGACAGAAGAATAAAGTCGCCGTCATGTCCCGACCAGTTGCCGGTGTACGAAACAGATCCATCATCATCACCTTACCTGGCTCACCTAAAGGTGCCAAGGAGAACCTCCAGTCCATTATCAAGACTCTGCCTCATGCCTGCCTTCAAGCATCTGGAGTGGATTCCAGAGCACTTCATTCAGGAGGAGTCAAGAAACTAGAGTCAGAAGCTGGTATTTCTGATCAGTCTTCTAAGAGTTCTGGACACGGGCATGGTTGTTCTCACCATCACGGACATGGACATGGACATGGAAGCCTTGTAAGACACACAAACCCCAACGTCTCAGCACTGTCAAACGACCCTACTCTTGGTCCTTCCCGCCGATACCGCGAGTCCCCGTACCCTATGCTCCCCGTCGAAGAAGCCCTTGATTTGATCTCCAAACACACCCCTGAACCAGAGATTATCACAGTCAAAGTGGACCGGTCCATCGTCAATTCAGTCCTGGCCGAGGACGTCCAAGCAAAAGAAAACGTGCCTGCATTCCGAGCCAGCATTGTTGACGGTTACGCTGTTGTCGCGCCAAAGGATGGAATCCTTAAGGGCGTCTTTCCAGTGACAGCTATCTCCCATGCTGCACCTGGAGAGATTGGAGCTCTTAAGGAAGGGGAACTTGCTAGAATCACTACAGGTGCCCCTCTACCTCCTGGTGCGACCACTGTTATCATGGTAGAAGACACTGTCCTCAAAACCATGACAGACGACGGTAAGGAAGAGAAGGAGGTCGAAATCCAGGTCGAAGGGGTCAAAGAGGGCGAGAATATCCGCGAAGTTGGTAGCGATATCAAGCAAGGCTCAGTCATTCTGAACAAGGGCGAGAAAATAAGTGGTGTTGGTGGTGAGATAGGCCTCCTAGCTGCCGTTGGCGTCTCGGAAGCAAGGGTCTACCGCCGACCAGTCGTAGGTATCTTGTCCACTGGTGATGAGCTCGTCGAGCACAACAGCCCCGAGAGCCTCAGATTAGGACAGGTCCGTGACACAAACCGCATCACGCTCATGTCCGCAGCCAAGGAATGGGGATTTGACGTGGTAGATCTGGGCATCGCCAAGGACAAGCCAGGATCGCTGGAAGAGACCCTCCGCGACGGACTCAGAAGATCGGACATGCTCATCACCACTGGCGGCGTCTCCATGGGCGAGCTGGATCTTCTCAAGCCTACGATTGAACGAAGTTTCGGAGGTACCATTCACTTTGGCCGTGTGGCCATGAAGCCTGGCAAACCAACCACCTTCGCCACCGTTACCGTCAAGGACAACTCCGGACAGCGCGTCAACAAGGTCATTTTCTCGCTCCCCGGTAATCCAGCCTCAGCACTGGTGACTTTCCATCTCTTCGTGCTACCCTCTCTTCATAAGCTGTCCGGCATCAGTCCCGTGGGTGTTCCCAAGGTCCCCGCAGTTCTCTCCCATGACTTCGCCCTCGACCCTCGACCAGAGTATCATAGGGCTGTGGTGTCTGTGGGTAAGGATGGTCTTTTATCGGCTACAAGTACGGGCGGCCAGAGGAGCTCCAAGGTTGGTAGTCTTCGATCGGCAAACGCTCTTGTCTGTCTACCGAGTGGCAAAGGCAAGCTTGAAAAGGGAACCAAGGTGGATGTGCTCCTGATAAACTCCCTCATCGGCTCCTAATACAAGGAAAAGAGTTCTGTCACTGATAACCTAGGCAGAGGGGCAAGTTTCATCAGTATATGTAATTCAAAGCATCTATGGGTAAATCTTCCCAGCAGTACAGTGATTTTGTTAAAACCCATGTAGTTCCATCTCCTTATCAATGTACACTGCCATCTTGTATGGGTTACTGTTACAGCCAAATACATCCACCGATTCCGATCTTCCAAACGCCTGACCAAGATATTATTGGTGCAATGCACAGGGGGGGTGCGCTTCTGTCTCGAATTGAAGCAGAGGGGGTGATTGATGCCGACGGGTGAGTTGGTCGGCCTTTTCGTAAAAAGAGTCTAAGGGAGAGCTTAGTTGCTCTTGCCAAATTCGGGGGCCTTGCTGGAAACGAGGAGGCCGATGATGAGACCGAAAAGACCCAGGACGGAAGAGAAGATCTCAATGACGAGGATCTTGACGAACCTAGAGATAGATTAGAGCTGAATTTGTGGCAAGTATCACAGCAAGGTTGATTGGCATACATTGAGGGATCAGCAGCATCAGCCAGAGCAGCACCACTACCGTTGATGCCGACAGCGACACCACAGACGAGGTTGCATAGACCGACAGTGACACCGGCCCAGAAGAGGGCGAAGCCAGTGTAGTAAGCGTCGGCAGAGTATAGCTCAGCGCCCTCGACGAGGTTGACCTTGGCGGAGAAGACAATGGCCATGATGACGCCGTAGATGGCAACAACCTCGCAGAAGATGATGGAAATCAAGTTTTTGGTTCGAATGCGAGGCGCCTTGACACCGCCACCAAGAATGGACGAACCAGTAATGAAGATACCCCTGTTAACTGTTGTTAATACTATCGTGATATGCCATGTCGAATATACATTCGCGCGCGTAGGATAACTCGGATGGATTGGATGGAACGCACCATGCTGCGCCAACAACAGAGAGGCCAATACAGAGGGCGATACCGAGAGAGGCCCAAGCATAGGGTGAAACGGATTCGAGAAAGCCGCCGACATCGAAGGATTCGCCGCTACCGGTGAAGAGCATGTCTAGATTTCATGATTCCACAGTCAGATTGAGATTGGCTCTTGTTGGGTTGATTGTGGTCTAAGGACAGGATTGGAACGTACAGGCTCCCACGATGATAGCGAACGACCAGATGCCGCCCAGTCCATACAAGAGACCCATCGCGACGTAAAAAAGATCA
Organism: Fusarium dimerum; assembly: GCA_013623525.1. NCBI lineage: Eukaryota > Fungi > Ascomycota > Sordariomycetes > Hypocreales > Nectriaceae > Fusarium > Fusarium dimerum. Next base: position 16,680 of record JABGLY010000199.1, on the reverse strand, counting down.
GAAGCTGTTTTTGGTATTTGCTCGTAATTCACGTTGAATTTTCGTAGTTGGGCGATGGGAACGGGAAACGTGGGGGACGGCGATGAAGGTGGTCGAGCTTTGAAAGAGCTCCTGGCTACTAACAAAGTGGAAGTAACTTCGAATGGAGGTACTGTACCTTGAAGCAAGCTGGATGGATCCCGCGATTCGTGGCCTAGCACTTCGTGTCGATTCGAGGCGGGAAACGACGTCACATGATGCGAGGCTGATTCATTGACAAGGGGAGCTTAGTCATGCAGGTACCTCATTCCTCCCCTCTCTAGCTCTTTCTCCAGGCAGGCAGGCATCACGGACGAACTTGGCCCTGGACAACGACAGAAGACAGCACAATTGATAGAGCAGAACCGCTACGAGTCGCATACTTACGTGGATAATTCGGCCGAAACGTAGTTCTTTCCCTGAAAGAGAACAATCGATTAAGCAACAAAGGCAAATAAGAAGAAATCAGTCAAAATGGCCTCGGGAGCGCAATCGTTCTATGAGCTATACCGTCGAAGCAGGTAAGTCAAGTCTGAAGCCTGCACATCGCTTTGTCTGCTGTGAAAGAACGCATGAGCTGACTTGGCGGTTATACCAAACAGCATTGGTCTCGCTTTGACGGATACTCTCGACGATCTCATCAGCGATGAGCGCATCAACCCACAGCTTGCCATGAAGATTCTCGGAAACTTTGATCAGGCGATTACGGAAGCACTTCAGAAGAACGTCAAGGCGCGATTGCAATTCAAGGTACGAAGGACGAGAAGAAGCAGTATTGTGGATCAAGAGACTGACACGTGAGGGCAATTATAGGGAAGCCTCGATACTTATCGATTCTGCGACGAAGTATGGACATTCCTGATCAAGAACGTCACATTCAAAATGGACAGTGGAAGTCAGTCCATAACAGCCAACAAGGTCAAGATTGTAAGCTGCAATGCCAAGAAGCCTGGTGAGGGACCTTGAGTGGACGAAGCAAAATACCCAGGTGCAGGTGTGGTGGGATGGAACGAAAGAGGGATACAGAGATGAACGGCTACATATTAGATTGGGTTTACACGAGCCGGAAGGGAATACTTGCATTAGGCGGCGTTTGGGTTTTGATCTGAGATTCTATCACAAGAGATGATCAGTATTTTTCTTTTTGGTATGGGAAGGGATGTCACCTCTTTTTCCTCTCGCGTGTTGTGCTTGAGATGCAATGGCACCTATAGAAATACGGCAACAAGAATCGGAATTATGATATTTGCATCAAGATAGAAGCAATAATGCTGTGAGACCTGATGTCTTTCAAAGTGATATCACGTCCCATCATCCCCAGATCTCACTGCAACCAGCTCTCCCCCCTACACCACTTCACGCCACAGGCATCCAGCCCACTAAACCTCGGCCTACCAAACCACTTATCTCCACCAAAACACCAACTAACCTCACATTGCCCTCCATCACATCGTCCTTCAAGTAACAACAATATCCCAACCGCCTTCTATTTTTTTTTTCCTTCATCATTGTTCTTTCCATGCTTCGAAAGCGTCAACCTGCATCTCGGCCAGGCCAATCCCCGTCTGCTGAACAGACCGAAATGACACCTCCCGCCACGTGGAATCTGAGGACACAGTGGATGTTCTTCGCTGTTGCGAGTGGTGCTTGCGCTGCTTTCAATGGCGTATTTGCAAAGTTGTAAGTATCTGAATTACATGATATGCTGAGGAGGTTAGATTTTTTTTCTCTTATGCTAAGATTGATGGATAATAGAACCACTACGGGACTGACGACTACTCTGTCTGACAAGGTTGCTCATGTCCTTGGATTGTCATCCTATGAGCATGTCGTTGAATATGCTGTGCGCGGTGTCAGTAGCTCTTCTATTCCTTAAAATTCATCCCACTTACGATATCTAGATATTCTTTGCCCTTAACCTCACCTTCAATGGCGTAGTAAGTTCCCCTTCCCACCGAGTCCTCGCCTTAAACACACACACTCACCCTGTTAGATGTGGTCACTCTTCACCACGGCTCTCGCAAGGGGTACATCCACCACACAAGTTTCTATCATGAACACGTCCACCAACTTCATGGTCACGGCTTTCCTCGGTGCAGCCATCTTCTCTGAGTCTCTGCCGCCGCTGTGGTGGGCTGGCGCTGCGCTGCTCGTCGTGGGAAATGTCATTGTTGGCCGTAAGGATGAGACCAAGGATGCTGCTGTGGCGGAAGCGGCTGGGTATGTACCCATTCCGACGGAGGAGGGAGAGAGTGGGAGGAACGATGACGAAGGTGAGGATGAGGATGTCATTGATCTGAGAGGGTTGTCCGAGGATAGAGCGCGTTAAGGCGACTTAACAGGCGTTGATTGCAGCACCAAAAGATTAGGCAGGGATACGATATTTGTACGAGTATATACGGGCATGAGAATTTCAAGGTTCAATATATAACCATACAACCGACCAACGCCTGTGCAATCCATACATCCTTCTAACCAAATGTCGTAGAAACCACTCTTGTACATATGCCATTATCGTCGACTCTCCAGCTCCATCCCCTCATCACCAACATCTTCATCCCCATCTAAAATCTGCCCTCCTCTCGTCATAGAATCATCATGATCAAACGAGCCGCTCAGTCGGATTCGGCCTCTCGAAACTGTCGTAATCTTCCCCGAGAACCAGTTCCCTGCTTTCCGAAGCAGATTCCACAACTGCTCGTGCCCTTCCGCAATGCGGTGGTTGTCCTTGGGGCTCTCGGCTGCTTCGACCTTGAATTGGTACTTGAGACAATCCTTGACCGTGACGAGGCCGGTGAGTTTGCCGTGATACTCTACAAGGATAACTCGAGGACCAATCTTTCGGAAGAGTTCCATGACTGTCTCGAGAGGTAGGCGAGGATGAGCCGTGACTGGGGTGGTATCAACATATCTACTAAAGTTGAACGTCGGTGGTGTCGCCGGATCGCCATTGTTGGTGTTCGCCACGTTGAGGGAAGAGGCTGAATGGTTCGTAGGAGTCAATGAAGGCGAAAAGACACACTTGGCGTTCTCTGGCAACTTCGAGCCTCGGCTGAGTCTGTCGATAGCATACCTTAACTCTGTTCTTCCGATGTAGCCCACAAGAATCTTTGACGTGCTATCCTCAACAACTGGAAAACCTTGATACTGATCATCCGCGAGCAGTAGCTCAAGTTCCCCTAGGGTGAGACCATGAACAGGCACCGTGACGACCGATGTCCTCATGACTTGTGACACTGGAACACCAAAATTGTGTTCCTCTTTACTGTCGAGGAAGGGAAACCCGCTAAACCAAATCATACGGTCCGCGATGCCACCTTTACCAAAGAGCTCGCCGACCGCCTTGGTGACGCCAACAACGATCATGGTAGGTAGGATGTAGTTCAAGGCGCCAGTAAGCTCAAACATGATAACCACGACGGAGATGGTGATGTGCATGATGCCACTCAGGGCTGCCGCAGCGCCCAGCAGGGCATATGTCCCTGGCGTGATGCAGGGCTCATCGGGCTTGCAGGAAGAGAAGAAGACGCTTGTCGGGTTTGCCTCATATAGAAGCTGGACGATAATGCCGAGTGTTCTTCCGAACGATGCTCCAATAGCCATTGACGGCACAAAGATGCCTGCGGGGACCTTGCATCCGTACGATAGGATAACAAGGAACACTCGTAGGACTGTGGCAAGAATCAAGGAGGCCAAGTTCCAGTACCGTCGATCTGGATCGCAGAGTCCATGGTAAGATTCTCCTCCGTTGCACTCGGAGAAGAGCACTTCCATGCTCTCCGTCATGTCGATCCGTAGAAACGCGTTCGGATACGCGATAATGGCAGTTCCAGCAGCGAGGAGCGTGGCTTCGAGGATAGCATACTCCTGGAGATAACTCTTGCGGAAGGACTGGACCCTGAGATTCCACTTGATTACAAAGGCGCCATAGAGGCCACCAAATATGCCGATTATTACATAGAAGAATATCTCGAAAAAGTGCCAGTCTCGCTCATACTCAACCTGGAACATGACGAGCTGTCCCGTCCTGAATGGGTTCATGGCCGCCAACACTCCAGTGGCGACCAAAGCGCAAAAGTAGCTTCGCCATAGTGTCTTGAGAGGAAAATAACTTGACATCTCTTCGAGTGAGAACAGGACGCCGCCGATGGGGCTTCCAAAGGCGACTGCCACGCCAGCAGCAGCAGAGGCGCTCAGAATTTCACGCGTCTTGGAGGCATTACGCTTGTACTTGTTGAAAAGTCTCGAAATGACGTTACCAGTACACACGGCGTAGTGCACACTCGGACCTTCTTTACCGACGGAGAGGCCCGAGGCGATGGCCAGGGGTAGACAGATCGACTTGATGATAAGTGTCCACCAGCCCAGGAAACCTTTCATGACGAAACCGGCGATGATGCATTTGATCTCGGAAATGCCCGAGCCAGCTGCATAGGGGGCAAAAGATTTGACTAATATCGCCGCGATAAAGGCAAACAGGGTCTATGCAAGTTAGCCGCAAATCTGAAAGGCTTCAGGGGGGAGGAGTATTTACCCCAAAGATGAAGTAAAGGAAATAGTTCGCAGGTTCGAAGCCTGTCCATCGATGCCACTCGGCACAACCTGCACAACCGTCAGTCTCACTTCGCACAAAGTATCGGCCAACATACCACTCTCTTCTCCCCAGCAGCAAAAGTTCTCATTCAGATAGAACCCAGTCTCGCAGTAGCCCATCTTTATATCGGCAAGCCACTCTGTGATGATGTTTAGCAGGGCTGCGTTGAAGCCAATGGCTGCGCCTACGAGCGTCACCACTATCCAACCCTGCGCTGCATCATAGCTCCTCCATAGATGGTATCTCCAACCAGGCTGGCCCCTTTCGTATAACCCAACAGCATGTTTACTTCGGGCTTTGCGTCTGGCTTGCTCTCGCGCAGCATCTTGGACCCAATCTGAAGGTCATTGTTAGTATGTATGTTCGAATGGCGTAGCTCGGTTTTCTCGGATCAATTCGCGGGGGATACTAGGTGTCGCATACCTATCGTGGTAAAATCCTGTAACCACTCGTCAGCTGGGAATTCATCAAGGGTCCTGGTCTTTGTCCGGCCGGCTTACTTCATATCTTTTAATCTCAGCTATCTCCTCCTCTACCAATGCTGCACCGGGAGCCGCCGAATCATGTGTCTGGCCCTGTTCCGCAATTGAGAGTGCCGAGGATAAACGAGATGATATTGAGGGTCTCCGCGACGGGCCAGGAGGCGCGAGGCTGAAGGATGATGTTCGCACGTTCATGGCTTAGACAAGGGGATCATGATCGCCGGCGAGGGAACTGGATGTTTTTCGATAGTTTGTGTATGTAATTTGTTGGTTCGTAAATTGCTGTACAGTAGATCCAGCTAGAACCTAGCAGTCTAGTAAATCAACAAGTGTTTTCTCCTTCGGTAGGTATGATATCGAGTTGTAAGTTCTAAGTCAAGTCCAAGCTGTCTGTCACTGCTTGAATCTTGAATGCGCCAGCATGCAGATTACAGGCAAGGTGAGGCTAAGCTTTGCCTTGAGGGCCTTGGAATGTGGCTGAAAGCTGAGAACTAGTGCACTGTAAATGACCACCAGCCACAAGAGCTACGGCGCGTTGAGTGCTTGCAGGGCCCAACACGACCCGCGTTTTCTAGGTACTCTACTCTCTCATGCCTCATCTTCATCTTCAAGTTACATGTATAATAATCATTTGTGAATTTGAACAATACAAACCTCTTCCGAGAAGGTTTTATCATCTTTTTTTTTTATCTTGTAGCACCGGCCCCTCTTATCAGGCACTACTGAGAATAATCTATTTGATATCTCATATTCCAATTACCACAAATACCACAGATACCAGCTCTCGCCTCCTTCAACTTCACAAGATCTGGCTCTATTCCAGGCTTTGCGTAAGACATCCTCCTGCTTCCCGCACAGTATTCTCGTATCTCGTTCCCCATGCGCCATTTCACTTTCACTCCTTTTCTTATCAGTAAACTCGGCTTTGTTTCGAAATCACTGCGCTCTTCATAGCATATACTCACTCTTACCTTCATCTCTGCCTCCATTCACCCATCCCTACCATACATTCAAGCCCACCTTCTAACTCACTCCAGGTCGCCTCTGAATTTCCACCTAGATCAGTGCCTCAAACTTCAAAATGCCTTACAACACCACAGCAATTCCCCCTAGAAAGGAGCCTACTGGAACAACTCAGCTCCCTCGTATGTCCCCCCCTATCCTTGCCCTATACAACTTCACCATACTCACATCCTCCAGTATCACGAGTCAAGAAGATTATCGCTCAAGACCAAGACATCGGCATCTGTTCCAACAACGCCGCCTTCGTAATCACTCTCGCTGCTGTAAGCTTCACTTGACTTCCTCTGCAAGCCCATGTTTTCTAACCACCCTTTGCCAGGAAATGTTCATTCAGCATCTTGCAGAAGAGTCACACACACAAGCTAAACTGGAGCGTAAACCTCGACGAAACATTCAATACAAAGACGTCGGCAAGTGTTCTCAGAACCCCCCTCCTTTGCTCCTCTCCTCTAACTCCCTCCTCAGCCAACGCGGTTTCACATCAAGACAATCTCGAGTTTCTCGAAGACATTGTCCCTAAAACCGTTCCTTTCAAGAAGATCAAGGCCTCCTCCCTCGCGACGCAAGCTCGCCTACGGGGAGAAAATGGTGTTGAGGCTAGTCCTATGACCAACGGCACAAGCAAAAGACACGTTAATGGGGATGCTGAACGACAGGATGATCCGAATAAGCAGTTGGAGATGGAGGCAAGACAGGCAGCAGGCGTTCGTGATGGTGATGTGACAATGGCCGATTAAAACATTTCATGGACGACGTGGAAGTTGCATCGTTGAAATACTTGGCCAGCCTGGGACCACGTTCTGTTATCTTGCAAAGTCATATGAATGTTGTATCATGAAAGGGGTCAAAATCAGAATAGCATAGCGTTCATCCTCTCAAAGTTTCCAAATGAGAGAAGCCCAAAAGACCAGTGATGTTTATTTGTTAGACCACTTCCCATAAACCCCTTCAAACAAGAAGAACCCCCGATGAATTTTATTTTCTTCACAAATGCTCTAAACACACCAAACCTTTTCCTTACTCCTCCATAGCATCGCCATGAATTCCAGACGGCAGACGTCCCTCGTTGAGTTCCTTTTCCAACGCAATAATCTCCTGCAGACTCGTCGCCTTCTTGATCCTCTCCTGCAGTCGCTTCTTCTCCGCGTCCGTGAGCTTTATTCTCGATAGCTTCGAAGGCGCTGTCGATGAGCCGTCGGCCGAGACGTCGAACTTTGTGGTCTTGACGCCCATGATCTAATAGTAGAGTTAGGGGATCGAAGCTTCACAACTATGGTATATAAGGATCAGGACAACACATACCTGTGATGCAAGTGCTGTAGGTTCTTCTGCAGTTCCAAAGAGCTCTCGAGCCTTCTCCCTCTCGGCCTCCTTGACTTTTGCGTAGTCCAGAAATCGCACCGAGGGGCATCGCCAGAGAACCCAATATCGGTAATTCTGTAACAAAAAAAAAAGCACCCTTCATTAGCCTAGATTCGATCTGATTTCACCATACCAAAGCTCACCTCCTTCTTGGAAACGGGGTTCTCGGCCAACACCAAGTGCGTCAACCTCGAAAACGATCCGAGGGGATCCAAATCCGCCAACTCGGCCAGGTTGTTGGACAGGAGAACCAGATTTCTTAGGTTAGGAATAGCCTTGGCGAGTGAGGGCTGAATCGTCGCGACACGGTTCCGCGCAAGAAGTAAGGTCGTTATGCGCGGCGACAAGGGAAAGTTTCCTAGGACCTGAATATCATTGTCGGTAAAATCGATGGCATCGTGAGGCTACGACCATAAAAAAAACGTTATTAACCCCCTCACACAAAACACAGAGAAAACGGGTGGGATATAACTTACGCCAGCGACACCCAAGTTCTCAATGGCTGGAATACGGTGCCCTGTTTACGCCGCAAAAAGACGATTGTATCAACTCGACGCTCTCCTTTAGATCAAGAAAATTTTTGTAGCATCTGCTCTTTCCAAAAACGCACCTCGAAGATCAAGTTCTCTCTCTTTGAGAGGGTTGAGATAGGATAGGGAATCCCGAATGAGGTCGGCGGTGAGTCTCATTTTGAATCCTCTGGGGGCCGTTTACCTCGGGATTGGGGTTATTTTTACTTTCTGCGCAGCTATTTCCTCGTCAATCCGTGCTGACAAGTGCACAATTCGGTCGTCGAGGTTCGGGTATTCGTGGTGGAAGTTTGGTGATGATTTTCTTTGAAGCTTGACAACGACAAGGCTGATGGAGCTTGACAAGGCGGCGGGGAAATTTTGGTGTGGTGTGTGTGGCGCTAGCCCAGATCAGCCACAAGCAATGCTTAGCCACAAGTGATATCAACCCAGCTATTTGACTTCCGGACAGTCACAAACTGATGAAACGAGTATCAAGAGAGGGAAAATTCTTTATTTTTAAACATGTACGGATCGTCTATTAATATTCATAGCCTGTGAATCACCCAGGCCAGTCTCAAAACGCTCTACCCATAATCTACTGGAACACCAGAACAACTCCAGAACGATCAACCGAGACGCTCATCGTGCTGGGCGATTCCAATATTGTCACGTCTAGGACAGAGTCCATGTGAGATTGCAGCAGTTGTTGCTGCTGCACTGAAATCACTGTCGAGCGGGGCGGTCGCGCACTGGACGACTTGCTCTTGGCCCCCGAGCCCGCATTAGGAGCCGTCGGCGCCTGTCGGGGAAATCGCTCCGTGTTCAATGTCAAAGCCGTTGTTGGGTGTGAGCTCGTGTATGCCGGTTTGGGCTGCTCTGGTGAAAGCCCGCTGTAGATAAAAGAACTCTCAATACGTGAGAGATCCCAGAACCGGAGACGTTTATCCGAGCCAGCAGTGATGATGAAGGCGTGCCGGACATCTCTAGTGTCTTCAGCTGCCGCTGTGCCTACAATCATAGCTCGTACGCCTCGATCTGCGCTTGCTGTCTCATTGGGCTCGATGTTGGTGGCATAGCGTCCGAGCATACCATCCCGTCCATCCTCATCAACATCCCAGGCCTCGTATGTTTTGGGAGCATCCTTACCAGCTCCAACCCGGTAGACCTCTCGGCAGACCGTCTTTTCCAGATCCCAGACGGTCACTTCTCCTTGTCCAGTCCCTCCTGAAATGCACACCCATTTACCACGTCCCTTGGTCGGATGGATGCTGATTCGATAGATGGACCCCCTTCCTGGAAGTCCCCAACCTCTCAGTCTCATCTTGAATCGCAGGTCCCAGAGATCTACCACGCCATGCGAAGTTCCCACACAGAGCCAATTGCGTCTTCTATCAACGCAGAAGCAGGTTGGCATTCCATGATGGACTGGATTTTCGAGTGTATAGAGCAGGTCCATTGTTCTTAGATCGATGCCCAGAATTCTTGACCGATTCGTTGCAAGAATGAGAACTGACGTCGACTCTTGTCTGAAATGTTCACACCATACCGCATACTCCTCCTCAGGAAGCTGGTATTCCCGTAGAACGCGTAGCTTGCCGTACCGGATGACTCCACTAGCAGAAATAGTATCTACCTTGACAACATGAACGCTACCATCAACTGCACAGCTCACAAAGCAATGTGAGTTCTCGATGAAGCACAGAGCAACCACCCGAGTCCCATCAGCGTGCTTGTGTGTCTGTCTTGACCGGTGGGTAATATTCCGCTCCAGTCGTGCCGTATCCCATACTTTGACCGCACCGTCGTCGCCGCCGGTGATGAAGAACACGTGGTCTGGGGAAGGCAGCACTCGGTTGATAGGGCCCTTATGCTCTCCAAAGGTTGCGACCAGTTGGCCTTCAGGTTTCCAAGGCTCATCACCGGACTGGATGCTGGTGCTGTTGGATTTACTTCGTTTGATAGGCGTGACGACGGGCCCAAATTCTACGACATCTCGGGGGAAGTTCTCCACAAACATGTTATCAAGCATCTTTTGGATGTTCGGATCGTTTCCTTCGTAACTATGCCTACTCATCTTGAAGCGCGGTTCTTCGGTTTCGTTGTCGGTGGGCACTGTTGATTTGGCGGCGGGTATCTGAGCAAAAGGTCCCTCGACCTCGCCAAATGCATTGGCATCCGACATGCTCGTTTGCGCGATCGACTTGCTTCTGTCCTTGCGATCAAGGAGACTCAATGCACTTGGCTGGTGGCGGACACCGCGGGCGAGGGTATTTGATCCTTCAGCAGTAGACGGATCACCCAAAAGATTTCCAACTCGCGACGTCGATGCTGTGCGAGAATGTGCTCGATCAATGCCAGCAGGTGAGAGTAGTCGCGACGACCGTGGCCCAACACTCTGTACTCTTCCTTTGGGAGCGGTGCCAGCACGCCGTTTCCCACCTGATGGGTCGTCGATGGTCATGGAGGCATCCTGGAGAGCATCCGCGATGGTGTAGGGTTCCTGGGCAGCATCCAGATCCACTGCAGCGGATGGATCTCGAAGAGGGGCATCATTGAAGAAGACTGTCTGTGGTGTAACACCCAAGCTCTTCAGAGAAATGACCCCTGAGGGCGTGCCCTGGTCTGTTAGCGTGTTATCTCGGGCCCTCATCTTACTCAGACGCCAGATAAACTCTCTCAGGGCGTCAAGCTTCTGCTCGTCCTCCTGCTTCAGTCCAAGATTTCTGAGTTTTGCGAGCCATTGTTCGTCTTCGTCATTGCGTGCTACTCTGCCAAGCGACCCTGCAGTTTCATGCCCCGATGACGATCCTCTTGATGTCGACAACAGCGGCTTGAACTGCTGCACAGGCTTCCAATAGACGCCTCGCTCAGCTTTAGTGGCCCATGTTATGGCTTGGTCAAAGACACTACGGGTCAATGGTCGCTTGAGAGCATCCAGAATACTGAGTTCCGAAAAGTCAGGCAGGACTTCAATCTTCAGATATGGTCGAATAAGGGGCATCAAGTGGCATCTGACGTCAGTCACTGACAGGAACCTTGCAGACATGGAAAGAAACTCTGCAGCAGATTCTCGAACCCAAATGTTGGGGTGCATAGTAAATCGGCTGACGAGGTCAGTCAATTCCCAGACTTTGGGTCTCGACAACAACCCAAGCCCGGCGAGCTGGGCGAGAGAATGTAGAGCCGCCTGAATCACAAACTCCTCGGGATCGGTCAGGGCTTGTACCATCAGAGGCAGCATGAACTCCTCCAAGCTGGTGCTGCCGACAAAGGTGGCTATTCCTACTATGGTGTCGAAAAAGGCACACTTCAGTGTCCAATCACGGTCATTTAGGTATGTGTTCAGGTGAGTAAGGAGCACATCGTTTGAGTGATGGTCAAAGAATAAGCACAGTTCGGGGACAGACGCCAGAAATGCTCGACGGACAGAGGTATCTGGATCCTCTACTAGTTGCTTTGTGTGGCTCTCTAGGACTTCAAACAGCTGTCTACCAGCATTGTCGAAAACGCTCGCAAAGTTAGCCTGGGCATCCGCACCGGGCTCGACTTCTGGATCCGTGATTGGCATGGAGCCATCAGCTCTGAGGCTTGAGGCCATGTCGAGAAAGCGCTGGGCTGTGGTTGCGAGACTTCCTAAGCAAGACGCATAGGTAGCCCGGACCAGAGAACTGGGTACTTTTCCTTTGGTTCCCAACGCTATCTCCATACGAGGCAGCACGTACTCAACCAAGACATGAGAGTTGATAGGGGTGACCATCTGGACAAGCTGGAGGAGTTGGGTTATGGTTCGAATCGCAGCGATGATGACAAGATCTGTCTCAGCTGGGACGAGGAGTGTCATTAGGTATGGTAGAACGCGATCCAACTTGGCCTCATCCGTGAGTCTTTCTGAGAAGGCCAGAAGAACATCGCATGCCCGGATCCTGGAAGAAGCGCGTGCTGTGTTTCTCATGGACGAGACTATGAGGTTCAAGAAGATGAGTGTTCCATCATCCTCGGGTGGTTCCAAGTCGGAGGAGACAGTATGGCTATGATTTGGAATGTTAAGCCGCACGGGAAAATGAGAAAGGCTCAGCCTTGATGTTGGCTGCAGTGCTTGCGATTCCCGCCTCTCAGGTTGGTAGCCGAGGAAGTATGAGATCTTGTCAAAATCGTAGTAGACACGGTCGATCCGGTCATCCGCCTCCCCCAGGTTCCTTGTTGCCCCTGATATGGGACTGTTCCCAGATGATGGATCGGTAATGAGTTCCATGTACTGATGGAGAAAGTTGTAGAAGTAAGTAGGGAAGACTTTGCCCTTGCCAAAATCAAGATACTGCTCAGCCGAGTATCTCTTCTCAGGGTCAAGCTGGATCATGGATGAAATCATGTCACGGACGTCTTTATCCGATATGACACTCAAATGTGTGATGACCGGGTCATATTCACCGCGGCGATATTTGTAAAGCTGTGCAAGGCTGAATATCTCGGTCTCGAGAAACATTTGCGCAATCACACACCCAGCGCTAAATATGTCCATGGCCCATGTCATTTTGGCCTTCTGAGGCGGACCTTCTCCGGAAGCATAGAATCGTTCAGGCGCGATATAGCAAGTTCTTCTTCCGGAGGAGTCGAAGAAGTATGAGAAATCACCTGGGTTGTCGTCCGGTAGCATGACAGGTTTGAAGGCAGAGGAGAAGTCGGATAGGTACAGCCAATTCCAGGAGGTTACTAGGACGTTTTGGGCCTTGATATCACCATGATAGACGTCGCGCGCGTGACAATCGCGTAATGCGCAGAGAAGCTGAAAAGCCAGCCATTTCTTTTCTATATCTTCCAGGAAGGGTCGGGTGCTGAGGCGGTCGTAAAGCGAGCTGTAGAGGAACTGGCGGACAAGGTAACCGTTGGATTCCGTCTCGACGATTCTCTGGAACCCAAGGGCATTGGGGACATCCGCGAGTGCTTTTCGCTGCTCTATTCTCTGTCAGTGCCGAGCGACAAGATTAGGGACCGCAGGACTGCATACCAAGAATCTGTTTCTTGTACTGTTCTAGCTTGACATCTGCATATGGCTTCACAAGGATCTTGACAAGGACCAGTCCATTCTCGTGGCGTCCTCGAATACTCTTCATGAAGCGCGCATTTCCGATACTCTTCTCGTAATGCACATCGCTTAGCTCCGAGGCATCGATGCCCGCGGAGCCGACGGACGGCGTCGCAAGAGAGAAGCCCTGGCCCATGATTTGGTGGGGAGTAGTGAAGGTCGGATGGTGATGGTTATCGGTCGGGAACGGGTGAAGATGCGATCATCTTGGATGACTCGGTGTGATACGTGTAGTTGCCTGAATCTGTTGATGACTTTGGGTGTTCTAAAATCACAATTAATATTCCCCAAGAAGTCGTGGACCTGGGCTGATGGTTTATGAGGTGAAGTTGTGAATGTCGCTCTAAGCTGTCCATGTGGACGTCATCTAGCGCCTTGACCGGCACCTCTGTGCAGGCAGCTCCAGGCTTTCCAGTGGATTGATACCTAGGTACCTAGTGGACACGCACGCGACAAGCTGACCGACGTGAGACAAGTCATTTGACCTATGATCAGTCCGTGAAGAGCCGCAACATTTAAACCGCGACGGTTTGACAGAGTTGAATATTGAACAGGTCACGGAGAAGTGGTCTTTTTTCTTTGAAATACATTATCCCGAAATCACCAACGTCTTGAATTCGTTATCATGTCTGATTGGAAATGTTAGCTCGAGAGGTTGATGAGTGATGGGACTACCCTATAGTCCCTGCTGCGTCTGCTTTGCTTCAAGCGAGCAGACATACAGCTTGCGGGAGGGAGATTGGTGACAACATCCAAAATGAGGAACTGAACCCTGGTAACCTTAGAAGATTTTACGCTAGGGTCACTCGTGAGTTGTGAGGTAAAAATGAGTGTTCAACATCATGTACTGGCCTACGTCTTCAACGACCACAAACAAGCCTGCAACATTGCAAGCAGTTAGGAACAGAGCAATGACTGATGTGTAACATCTTCATATAACCGAGATACCATATATAAATACCGCATAGAACATCTTCACAAGAGAGTGGAACTCTTGCAACGTTTCGACAGCCCTATCATGGTGAATGCCCGAGACCGACTCGACGACTAGTGTCTGTTTGGAGGCTCACATTGATGATTACAAACATAAATCAAACAAATAGGATTACGAGTCAACCGAATATACAGATGCACGTCTTAAACATGACTTGAACCTGCATTTGTGGTTGTTGTTGCGGAGTGTCAAGCACCGGTTCACATAAACAGCACCTCCCGGATTGTAAATGCCGAGTCGCAACGCTGATATGAGTCACATCTGATCACTTGTACCCAAGTGCCGATAGGTTCTCAAGTTTAAGGTAGTCGGCATTGCAATTTCGCGGGCGCTTATTTCCCTTCTCGCAATGTGTTCGTGAAAGGTAAAGTGCCGTTTACTCATGGGTTCGTGATGAAGACAGGAAAATCAGTCAGTATATACCGCATGCAAGTTTACCAAGTGCGAAATCCTTTGAACCCCAAGAGGCCAACCAAGCCGATGATACAATACAGACCATGTAAGCATTGTTTACATATTTCTCAAGTGTGCATTGGCTCGAATGTAGCAGTCATGTCCTTCGCACAATCGTGCCTAATTCACATCTCATGCGAAAGTACCGATTTACAAAAGCAAATGTTGGCCATCAACGGTCCATCTTACATGCTATTGCTGCTGCTGCGGAATTGACCAGAACAAAAGCATGGACATGTACCACTCACTCACTACACGATCAATTCCATATGGCTATCCACAATCCCTTCCCTCAGTCATTCCAGTATTGCTAGATAAAAGAGCCTTGCTTTTGTCAGATACACGATCTCTCCAACCCTGTCTCTCCCGACGAATGTTCCTTTTTTTTTTCTCTTCTTTTTTTTTAACGGCAACACTCCCCCCACGTATCTTCTCCCCCCCCTTCACTCTCCTTTTTGGGACACTTACATGAAAGGGCTGCAAGGATGAGTTGTCAACGATCAGCAATGGTCATTTAGAAATCCTTATGGGCTCGGGCGATGACGAATCCCTGGACGGGTTCTCTTCTTCCACCTTCCTGTTGTTATCGATATGTTGACAGGGAAATCCAGATTCGTACACGGGTAGATCCCATCGTTGGGCCGTAAAAGGCTCTCGGTCACGATTTAAATTGCAGCGTTTGTGTGCACGCGCACGTGTGTGTGTGTGTGCGCGCGCGCTTAATTAACATGAGATTTGCTCTAATCACACATGGTCAAAGACATGCAGAATAGCTGAGCCACCATTACTTAGGTTTTTGCTTCCTAACGCTGCCTGTCGGTCGTTGTCGTGAGGCGGTGACTGTCTTGGAATGTGTCGAGATGCAGACTGTTACATATTGAAAAGCGGGTGGCTGCGGGAAGTAGAGGAAGAAGAAATAGCAGCAGGGGTAATTGAGAACTAGTTGATGCAGAATGACGGATTCCTTTTTCTTCTTCTTCTTTTCTTTTTTTTTCTTTGCTTCTCCTCTCCCTCCCCTTTGCTTTTAATTTTCGTATAACCCGCCCTTGTTCAGACGCAGCTCATCATCTGTTAGGTAGAGGATCAGTCAGCGATCTAATAGGGCGTAACGAGGAGACTGTTCGCCGAGATAAACACGGGGAGAACATGTGTTGATGGGTTGATTTCAAAGGATCCAGCCACAGACACGAACTCTGATGCATTTCAGCTACGGATATTCCCGTTAACTCATCGATATTTGTGTGCTGTGAATGTAACAATGGACTTCACAAGTGCTTGTGGCTTTGTTTCCGCAAAAGTGCATGTGCATGTGCATTTGAAGCCCTTGTCCTTGTCTTTCACGTCCATGTCTATCTCCACAATGAACCGAACCATTCGTCAGATTTCGGATGTCTTATTAGAATTGTCTGAGATTTCTCAGACAAGGTAATGCCCAGAATCAGAACAACATTCTGAAGTATCAATAGCTGGCTCTCTATTATTAACCATCATGTTGGTTTTCCACAATAGCATGTTTATACCACCTTCGACGGCGCACCGGCATCTCACTTACATGACCACCACGTATCCTCACTGCCCCCATAGCTTCCTTGTCTGTCTGAGCATGGATCTCCTCGACTTGGAAGAAAGCCGTATTCATGAACGTTGTAACCTCACTGCACATGATCAACGTCTCCATCCTCGAGGAGCTGCATGAAGTGAACCTACTGTACTCCATACGTCGCTCCACAAGTAGTGAGCGAATGATTGATTTCTTGACAACTGGGTCAAGCAGGAAAAGGCTTCACAGCCTCCTCAATCACATACTCCTCATTTCACACACCTGTCTTGCCTACCGACATGAACCAAGCGCTACATGATGAACAAAGCGGGCGTCAACACGTGCTAAACCTGGTCAACCGCTTCTATCAACGGATGTGGAAGTGACCGAGCCAACAGTTCCGCGTCATAATTCATCAATCGATGCTTGCTGCAGCTGCGGCCTCAAGAAGAAGGGGGGAAAAGGAAAAAAAAAAAAAAAAAGCACAGGAGAGACATGGTAGAATATCTAAAACATACAATTGGTTGTCTAAATCACAAGTTCAAACCATCAGTGTTTTGATCACAAGCAACAATGTCCGAATCCCCCGCCATCTCTTTCTCGGCAATGCCCTTTGGGG
>JABGLY010000198.1:0-85385 GCA_013623525.1 Fusarium dimerum | reverse complement strand
CCTCATCACCGATGAACATCCACCCCCTCCCATGCATTACCACCCCCAGATTCCATTTCCCCTCCTCGATTAACAACTCGTGTCCAGGAAATCTGTTCACCCCCGGGTCCTCTTTTTCCTTTTCCCTTCCTTTCATCTTTCGGGCAGTAAAACAAGTCCCCCACGCAGGCAAGTTACGCCTCCCTCTGCTCAAGTGTGGACATGGGAATATGACCCCACGCATTGCTCAGTGGGAAAAGGAATCAAAGTACAGGAGAAGCCGGAGAAGAACAAGACGTAAACGGAAATGCGAGACTCAGAGGCGAATTGGTGAATGAGTATAAATACCATTCTATACTCACGTCGTCTTCGGCGTTGTAGTTGTGATCGAATCATGAGCACGGTTCGTCAAGACGAGTAGAGTCGAGAGGGTAAAAGAAAAGGGAGTGGTTGAACCTCCAATCTGCCCTCACTTGACATCGGCGACTATGATCCCACGTCTCAACATAAAGAGACTTGACTTCCCTGACGACAACTCATGAACAACAAGAGCAGCAAGACTCATTGTGCAATATTAACAACATATGCAAAACACAACAATGCTAATTCGTTACTTTTATAGATACTGTGCTTTCATGCAAATCTCCCATAATGTTCATTTCCCAGACCAGCCTCCATTGACGCCTCTTCACAGAACACGTTGATAATCAAGTTGATGGGCTACTGCCCACCATATAACAAACAGCAACTCCTTCCAAAATGCAATGCTTTAACCAATAACCCCTCTGTCCCTTGATTTCAGCTCAAGAAAGTCCATCAAGGAATCAGAGGCCACCTTCTTTTGTTTTTTTATGTCTTCTCTCGTCGTATGCGCATTCGGTCTAACCCAACTCGCCTTCATGCCGAGTCAGGATGTTTGTGCCAGGATAGCTCCAAGCGGAGCCATCTCACTAAGCCAGCCACTCTTCCTCATCTCGCTTGCGACCCTTCATTACTAGTCCATCATCATTTTCGTCATCACTGGCATCGTCGCCATCCTGGATCTTCAGTTGCTCGACAGAAGTTGTGGCGTGTTGAACCTCTTCGTCGTCACTGCCGTCATCGTCCAGCATCCATGTCAACCCATTCGCCTCCTCCTCTAGCGGGAACATTTCTCTGGCATATTCCTCCAGTCCCCGGGGACCCTCCCACAGCTCAAGAGCTTCGCTTGGGCAGCTGATCTCAAGCTTTGGGTCGCCAAAGTAAGGGGGTTGCTTGCGAGGATCCTTTTCATTAGGATTGAACAGTTTCTCCAGTGCGACGAGCTGTTCTCGGTAGCCGACTGGGATGCGAACGTTTAGCTCGATAGGACCTCGCACATATCGTACAGGACGGCCGACTCCTCGCGAAAAGAGTTTACATGCTTCTCGGGGAGTCAGGTACTCATATGCAAGTGCAATTCGCTCTCCGTTCCACTTGGTTGGGCCATCCTTGAAAATTTGGAGAACAGCAGGCCCGACGTCATGTTCGGCATCTAGCCATGGCAGCTTGGCATCTTCGTGGAAGGGTGCCTGCCATTTGAATGAGCCGTCTCTCTGAAGCTGCATGCAGAACAGGGGGTAGGGGAGGGATGTGAAGTTGTTGTTATAGATTCCCGTGTACACAAACGTGGCTGGCAGCCTCAGCTGTCTCACGTATTGCTCGACTTCATGCTTAGCCGCCCAGAGGGGTAGCGAAGGCCATTTCGGATTGTACGCCGCGTGGTCGGGCATGGACGAGTAGACATAGTGGTGGATTCCGGCGCGCTTTGCGGCATCGGCGAGTGCCTTTCCTATTGCTAGCTCGTCCCCGTAGAATGTGGTGTTGATGAAAGCTAACTGGGCGCCGCGGAACAGATTTGAGATGAGTTCATAGTTGACACCCACACCTGCGATCGGGCCGTGCTTGGTGACATCGCGATTCGCTTCCGACGGACTGTACCTCGTATACAACTCACCGACGAAAACGGTAACGTTGGGGTTGCCCGAAACCTCGGCGGCAACCACACCCTCCAAATTCCTCAGCTGGGCGCGCACATGGTATCCGACGGCGGTAGCTACGCGAATGAAGGATGCGGCCTGCCGACCGGCGGCGTTGATAACGGCGATTGTCTTGTCGGGGTTAGACATTAATCGTTTGGGGGGCCGGAAAGTCAGCGAGTTGTTTCGGGAGTTGGCGAGCGGAGATGATTCGGAGTAGGAGGATCGCGAATGTTTGTGCTGCTTGCAGAGAACGGTTGTCTGATCGCCGTTTATTCGGATGGGGACACTGGCGGTCATGGACCCTGTCAGTTGAGCGGGCATGCTACGCACTTGCTGTGATTCAAGTCGTTGGTGGGAAAAGATGTTGCGAGAACGTCTTAGGGTGCCTATTGATCGATACACCAGAAGGCGAGACGAAGTTGGCGGCCAGGGTTTTTAAAGGTAGTTGCTTGCAGAGATGCACCTGCAGGGTCAACCAAGATGGAGGGGGAGGGGAGGAACAACGTCCGGGCAGTTATACAACAGGCAGGCCAGTGGGGGATGAGCACGAAGCAGGGCTAGAGGGATTCATACGACAACCCAAAACTACGCAGAGCAACTGGCTGTACGTAAAACGAACGTATGGCGGTGGATCAGAGGGTGCCGAGAACGCAGAAGCCGGCCAATGCAGACGTAGATGGCAGATCAGTAACACGGAACGTGGTCGTGGAGGGTTGGATCAGTTGCGTTGATCAATCAGATATAAATGAAAAGCGCAAGGCAACCGTCCGAAATGAGGGAGAAAGGAATTATGAATAAGAAACCGAGAGAAACGAGAAAGAAGTAGAGGAAACGAAACAGATGATATGTAGGCGGGGACCCCACGAGAGAAAAATCCCGGGTCACGATGCTGTGTCGCGGCGTTGCGCCGGTCCTTCAGGCGTGCTCGCAACTTGGTAGGTGAGTGGATATTCTGTATGGATTTTTAGGTCCAACTCAGGGCTCAATCGCTTGACACTGGCACAGACAAAATCCTTGCCAGGCCAGGATTTAGTTGCGGGTGAGGAGTGGGTTCGAATAAGTTCTCTTGGAGGGGATCTTTTGGGTCCTGCTCTCAAAGAGTTCTAGTTGAAGCGGAGTCGACGTGCCTAGGCGGTAGAGAGTAGGTCCCGTGTTCTGTTTTTTTTTTCCTTTGAGGAAAGAAAATTGAGATGAAATGAGCCAATGACCAGGTAGTCAGGTCGGCAGAGGCTAGTTTGGAGTCGGTGTCGAGAAATAGATTCGGGGTCCTGGACTAGACAAGCAAACCAGAGTAACGGCGCTTGGTAGTCGATGCACTTGTTTGGCGAGTGGTGAACGATGTCGCTACTGAAAAAAGAGTCCGGAGATTTATGACACAAGGTAATGGGAAACTAGAGAGGTAGATAGTCGAGTTAAGAAGGTTGCGTTGAGTCGGTAACTAGGTCAGTGCTTGTACGGTATGGTTATGACTATGGTTGCAGAAGGCAACAAAAAAAAAAGAGTCGTCTAGTTTTGTAATAGTAGAGTAGAGAGCAGACCAGCGATTGTGCAGAGGGTGTACATGTACTGTTCTGGTCCGCGGCATGCTAGTCTGTGGTGAGAGGAGGTGTGTCCATCATCAATCATCAGAGGTGTAAGATTAGCGACCGAGGACATGAGGGTGTAAGCTGTACTGGAGTCGTAGGCTACCTACCTACCTACTGTGGGCGCACCTGGGGCGAGGTCATGATTAGAATGGGTTAGGAAACGAACAAGGTTCAAGATCTGACGCCAAATCAGACATTAATGGCGTCGATGAGGCCCGAGGTTGCGAGTAGAGAGAGAGATAAGGGTTGTTACGCTGCAGGTAATACCAAGAACAGACAGACAATTCAGTTGGACTAACTTAACATTCGAGTTATGTTAATCCTGGTGACCATTCATCCCATTACCCTCCTGCCTGTGGTACAGACCCGTGTAGTGAGAAGCCTTGGATGACGAAAGGTTGCCGGAATTTGGCGCAAATGTTCTTCTAAAACAGCTGCTTCCGAAAATTCCGTCGATACGTGACGCGATACGACAAAAGGTGACGAATGAGAGATAGGCCAGCCACCGTTATCAATCAATCGAAGTCCCCTGGGTTTCTTTACTTTTCTTTCTGGTTGGTGTTTATGGCGGGGTACAGGTACATTACACACGGTAAGTAGCCTGCCTGCCCCTCAGTTTAGAATTGTCTAGGAGATTTCGAATGTCGGAACGGTACTTGAGGAACAATACCCCAGAAAGGAGATCTATATTTGCATCAAAATAGAAGGTGAGAAGCTACAGATCAATGGAAAAGAATGGAGAATTGAGGGGAACGATGGAAGAGGGAATCTGGGGTTTATCGTGGGAGTGGACGTTGTGAAATGGAATGCACTGCATTGGGAGTGGGAAAGATAAGTGAGATCAAGTCGCAGTGCCCACAAGAGAGGGAGGCATTGCACTAACAACTTTGTACCATTGTCTAGGTAGGTATGCCTTGTTGGAATACAACTTGATATGGGAGTTAACCACACTAGGAAGGAAGAGCCCAAGCCGCGCCGTCACTGAATAAAGTCGCCAAGTGCCAGCCCACGGTAGGTTGCTTATCTGCTGAGCACCTACCTCATATCTACCTACCTGGATCTCAGTGACTGCCTACCTACTTAGGTACCTATGTACAGCGCGGAAGGAATGCAAATTCCCCGAGCGCAGAACTGGGCTTTGTGTTATCGCGACTTTCAACTCGAGGCATCGGCTGACAACTTCTATAAGAAAAGGGAAATCATAATTACATACGGGTTACATACGGGTTGGGACAAAAGGTCCAGGAACAGCCAAGTCGTACTCGGCATGTTGTCGTCCCGTCCGTCAGTCACCGCTAGGTCACTCACTTATCAGTACAAGGAGCGAGATCCTGAAATAAACATGGCCTTGCAAGATAAGGCAGCCACAGATTAATTAAATAAAGGGGAAATTTGACCTTGGACATATCGATTTTTCGAGAATCCTGTGCAAGAACAAGGGATGCCATCATGTATGCCTGCAATTAGACTACAGCAGGTCAACAACATCTACTGTACATCCTACGCAAATTCATGAGACCTCTTGATGCGTGCATGACTGATCGTCTCAGGATACTTGTGTACAGCGCACTTATCGTACCATATTTCTGGTACTTTTCCAACTGCTTCTCGCCCAAGGGAGTTCAACATATCCCCTGGCTCCCCTAAAGAGGGGAACAAAAGTCAATGACCTTCCTACCAGAGACAGAAGGGGATCCAACTAGCACAGACCGCTACAAGTCTTGAGTCACGATAGCCAGGTTGGGCTAGGAATTTTATCATTCCACTATCAAAGAACAAAAAGACCAAATTGGGAAGCAATTGTTCAACACTCTACCAGTTGGATGGGTTATTGTATGTACTACGTAGCACTCCTGTTCTTATCGTAGTCCGGATGCAGAATTTTCATGTTTCATTTCAATGATATGATACCGAACTGCTAAGATCTACAACACCAAGGGGTCAATCGCCCTACATGCAAAAGTTCTAACCAAACTGCTGATAAGGATAGGGAACGGAAACTGAAAACAAAGAAAAAAGCATGCACTAGGAGAAAAAGATACTGCGGTTAGCATAGGCTGTCTATCCCGAGAATGGAATATGGCCTGCATTGAACGTCCGGGGATGGCCAATGGGACAACACTATCAAATTGATCCTGTCTCTAAATCGCCGATCCAAGTACCTGGTCTTTCGCAGACATTGATGCTGTCCTCGGATACCAACCATCATGTTAGCATGGGAGTGACGGTCTGTCCGCTGGACACTTGTCTGTTCCGACGCATGACTACCTAGCAAATTATCTAATAAGAACTTACGTTTAACAATTTCCAGCTCCAGTTTTGACGAAATGAAAATGGCTAATGTAATGCTCATATGGCGGAACGAATCGCATAGATTCGTCAATCCTAGAGATCCAGAGGCCTTCCTTCATATTTGCATTGTACGTTGCATCAGCCACAGAGTTCCCGACATCTCATTCGTCAGGCCACTCCTATTACATAGCACTTACATGATTCCTTTTACTTTTGACAACCAACTCCGCAGGTTCTCTCAATCACCTCTCCTCCTTATCCCCTACCCTTGCCCCGGATCACCACAAGACCACCTCCACGGCTCTCCCGCCAGCGGTCCAGGGATCCAAAGTGGCCTACTACAGTGACCCCCCGTTCTATGCCTAATGGAACTCCTCAATTCAGTTCTGGAAGTGACATAACGCTGGATCAAGAACATGGATGGGCCATTCTCCCATGACTGGCACATATTGCGCGATGTCGGCGTGTGTGCAGTCAATTTCATACCCAGCCAGATCTGGTATTTGAGGCAGCAGCTGTTTCTGACATGCAATTTCCCAAAGCGGTGATGTTTTCCTTTGCCAATTGACTCTCTTCCGCCCTCTCGTCTACCATTCAGTTATCTGAGCTTAAACCAACGTAGAATGACTGACAAGGAGGAGCGACCGACACCTATCAGTAAGCCAAGTAGGAAGGCCTACCCGACGCACAATTTTTCGGTATGGTACTCTGTACATGTCCCTGCTAGTGGAAGGGTAGCAGCCTAGCCTCACTACCTAATTGAAATGCAGAATGTACTTAATTATTACCTACTTTGGATATCACGCGTCTTTATTTCCAGGTGCTTCCTCATTCTGGACTGGAAGATAGAAATACCCATTACTAACCTGGTTCTTGTCAGGTATAATATACTATGAGGATGGTGCAGGACACCCACCACCCACCACCCACCACAATATCAGAAGATTCCAACTCTTTGCCACACATACTTACAAGTTTTCTTTTTATCATTTATCATCATCTTCATCAATATCAAGGGATATCCAAGACACGAAAAGCCTCAATTGACCGGTCAATCAATTGTTGTACTGTAACCCAATGCCTACTCACCCTTGCCAGCAGAAAACTCACATGACAACCATGTGCTCACCGGTACTTGTGCTATCATACTGTAATTCCTTCCTCCAACAGCAAGCACATCATTTCGTCTCTGTATGCGTATCGAATTTTATCAGTTACCTTACCCTTCAACGTAGCTTAGCGGTAACCGCTAAGTTAGCCGACCTTCGGCTGGTCGTTGGCTTGGCCGCCGGCCACCCGGATCTTCAGTAACAGTAACTTTTACTTTTAACAATTTTGGGCCCTGGTCGATGGGGCAATTTGTTTGTGAAAATTTCCAGCTTGACACTACAGTACGACCGCCCACAAACAAGGCACGGGACCTTGGCCACGATGGAGGGGAGCGTGCCCAGAGTGCTCCGGGTAGCGTTGGAATTAGGTAAAAGTATCGAGTTGGCACGTCGTAACTCTCCAGTCAAAAATTTTCGCAGCGAATCAATTTCTCATCAACTTACCAACACATTCGAGCTTCTACGTCGCCTATTTGCTCATCAAGGTTGTTGATAACGATGTCGTGGGATGAGATGGAGCCGTGGTCACTGGATGCGAAGAGAACGAACAGTATGTTCAAGCTTGATGGACCGTGGCGGAAACCTTTCCACCAATTTTTTGTTTGAATCACCCACGTTTCCGTCTTATTATCATGCAGAGCAGAAGGCATCACGTCGAAGGCACCTATGCAGGTGTGATCGAGTGCAAATTGAAGCTGCCCTGTTTCGTACAGCTTGAAAAGCTTGAATAGATCCTGACTGTGCAACAAGACCTTAGTCCATGATTGTCCTCGATGGCGCGTCTATGATACAAGAACAGGAGGGGCGGGAACAGCTGCCATTCTTTGTGGAGAGAGGGCTGAGAGGTGCTGAACCAAAAAGCAACAACAACATCAAGCCAAGATCTCCGGTTCACTTGATTGATGATTGATGGTAACAACGAGAATGGCTCCATGATGGCTCCCCCGCGGGGGCATCCAACTCCATCACAGTGGGTTTGACCTAGAACCTGGACAGTGTTCTGGAAGCTTCAGCTCGTTTTGCGGCCTTGTCGCTGCAGCACTGATTGCCATCGTCCTGGTCGACGATCTACCGATACTCGCAATGCCCGAGTTAATTGGCCCCTTGTCTTGTTTATAACCGCAATTGGAAATTGGCGATATCCGCAGCTTCAACACCGGTACCTGTTCTTCTACACCTGTCCAACGATCGCAGATTCGACATCACTTGAATTGTGCCAATCAAACTCAGATTATGACTAGGGCAGTAAATATTGCATTGCATCGCAGCCTACCTTGATGAATTCAATGGCTTTTCAACCCCGAATCCTTATCTTCACGTCTGGTGTGCACACCACAGGCCACCCTGATTGTGCGATAGGCACGCGACCAATCATATTCGAAGCTGACGACGATATGCGCTCCCTTTTCCAGCATCTCCGCGGAAGACCAAAGCGATAATCGGGGATCCGGATCGCAGCTTTTCTCTCGCGGCTCTGCTCACCGACGCCCAGTAAGTCACACCGGTGATACGTCAGTATCTGACATCCAGAACAAGAACAAGCATTTGGTGTGTGGCACAGATAGCTCTCGTCAGCAACAGAATGAGCAATATGCCAATCGGCAAGGGGTTGGATGAGCCAGCCCTCTTTCAAAAAACTATCTGATGTTGCTCATTTGTTGGCCAAGAACAAGGGATGCGATGCTGGTATTTGCTTGTCCATATCGCAATTCATGAAGAAATGATAACAGACTCGAGGAGTGATATTGAGCCATTTAGAAGAAACAGCAAACAGATTTTTTTTGTCACTACGTAGAGGATTCTGCAATTGAGCATTTCTAAATTGCGCATTCCGGTCTACTCAGCTATTTGCAGGGCGGTTGTCCCTCTCGACTATGTTGGCTGTCAATGATTGTGAAGGTATGGTATCATAGTTTGGGGATGCTCACGACGGACCTACTGTACACATCACCACCGAACAGCTCTCAGCCCACACCCCCCCTGGTTCCTACACCGGTACAGTGCTATCGAGACTTCCTCAATTTGTGCTCTCATCTTAAAACAAGTCACGATGCTATCACCTCGTGATCTCTTGTGGAGTTACTGTACATCCTGCGTGGCTCATTTCCCCGGATTCAAGCTTCCCCGGATCAGATGCAGTAGTGCTGGGAATGAACCCGGAGCTTGACGCTTGGCCTACCCTACTACAGTACTAATCAAACCTCTGCTAAGGTATAACGGCGCACCCTCTCCGATAAGGCTAACGGAGACGAGACGGCCTGACCGCAACCAAGCTGTTACGAGACTGTTATCTAAAATCGACTGTCACCGATAACATATCGTCTCCTTGCTTTGCCCCTGAGCTGTAGGCTCGCCACTACGGATCAGACCTCCGTCGCAAAGCCTCGGGATCTAGTACCGACGCCAATTGTCCTCAACTCACAAAGCCATATACTGTACGTAGTTAGAGAGGTCTCAGTAGTGTTCCCTGCATCAACCATCATGATTTTGACTGGTCCAAAGCATATACAAGTATGCTCATAATTACCAAATCCATGCTTAATGGTCGTGGATACTTGCAGACTTGTCCTGCAACTGTTCTAGGTATAATTTCCGAAACCTGTTTCTCTGGGGAAGAAAACAATGGTCTTTACAGCCATGCATTCATATTGTCCGTGTCATCCGCTGGGGGCAACTTCTCGAGCCATGTTTGTCCGGTGTCCTCGTTACGACCAGCGTCATGGCTATGGGCTAGAGAGATGTCGAGATAACGCTGTTATTTCGCCAGAATGAGAATCCTGAATATGACTGTCGGCAGTTATAGAGATGCGTCACTTACCCAGTCCATGTTAGGAGCCTCCATCCATGAGGGTTCTATGGCTAATCCATCAGTCATTGCATTGCCAATGCTTGTGGCCCCGAATAAGTCCAGGCTTGGCTCTAGCCCCAGATCGATATCCGTACTGGATCTCTGATTTTGTCCTGTACTCTGGTTAAAGAAAGACCTTACACCACGCCAAACATGCGCACTCACCAGATTCTGATACTGAGAATAACCCAATGCCGTTTATGGCGGGGCTCGCGGAACTAGGACCTATGGATTCCTGTCCGAGTGAAGAAGACCCAGAGTTGACCCCAGCTGGATATAAAGCTGGTGCAACTTCGTCGGGCTTTTCGATAGGACTCCCAAGCTTGGCCAGCATGACAGCCAGTGTCTCGGCAGTCTTTTTAACCTCGGACAGGTTTCTAGCAAGGCTCAGCCAGATGCTATGGGACCTCTTGATCATGTTGATAAGTTCAGCTTTGCTCGGCACGGGTGCCATCGATGACAGGTGACCAGACTCGTCACCCTGATCAGGATAATATTCACACTTGACGAAGAGATAAAGTACCATGGCTGCAAGAAGAAAGTCGTGGACCGAAAGAGACGATACAAACCACCCGTTTTGACTTAGAACATGACCCGGCTGAGTAGCCTCCCAGATAACACTCTGATAGTTGAGCAGTGACATGGCGGCATCAAGACACTGCTTCCGCGAATATTCATGCTCAGACCGAGGGGTGGCTTCGGCTAGGTAACGCCGATGCAACACGCAACGGCACTTGTTGTACACAGCCGCAAGACCGAAGCGCTGGATGAGGAGTATGGGTGTTTCACCGACGCATTCGTCGAGTGGCCGGACGTGCATGAAAGAAGGAAGGCTGCGCCAGGTGTCTTGCAAAAGAGCATCCAATTTCATTACTTCGGCATAGCTGGGAGGCGCAAGGGCGTGAGCTTGTCGAGCAATGTGGCCAAATACCCGGAGCAGTCGTGTTTTGTAGATTGGGTAGGTCATGTTTGTATAGTCAGTCAATGGTCTACCGAGGGGTAAATCGACCGAATCTTCATCGAAATCATCGTCTTGAAGATTTCGAGGGATATCGGTGTCTGTTTCGACACCCTGCAGCAGACTCGGTAAGCCCATGTGAAAGGAGACAAGCAGTTCAACTTGCAAAGCCATGTTCCACATACGGCGGCGCATCTCACCCTCAAAAGGCGAGATATTGGCCAACTTACTGGGATCACGGTGGAACCCCATCTTAAGCATGAGACGGATACAAACGCCCGAAAGAATATAACAATCCATCTGAGCCGCGCGGTTAAATAAGAAGTACGACTCGGTGTATAAGAGAAATGCGGGTATCGTTTCGGGAGTCGGCTGCGTATATTTACCCCGGACTAGAGCCCAGCCAGCATAAGATCTAAAATGGCGGACACGGTCGAGCGTAGGTAAGGGAGAGTCACCTTCAACTTCGTAAGGATTGACGAAGCTGTTGTAGAATATACCCAGGCCCAGCATCATGAAGAGCTGGGCTATCCAGTGATAGGAAGCTGAACTGGGGTCTTGCCAGAACCTAGCGTACTGAAAGGTGTTAGCATGCCAAATGAGAGATCAGATAGTGATTC
Organism: Fusarium dimerum; assembly: GCA_013623525.1. Lineage (NCBI taxonomy): Eukaryota > Fungi > Ascomycota > Sordariomycetes > Hypocreales > Nectriaceae > Fusarium > Fusarium dimerum. Next base: position 73,993 of record JABGLY010000198.1, on the reverse strand, counting down.
CCAGTTACTTACTGCTCTGGTGAAGGCCGGCCGGTGGATCACATCTGAGCAATGTTAGTCAAGGTTGGCTCCTCATATCAGAGATACGTAGGGGGCGGGTGCGTACGCTGAGAAGGGCTCAGAGCAGCAAAATATCTTGAGATAAGCCTGTCGGCTACCCTGCGTTCGGGAAGATGAGACAGGAGATCTTGACGACCCTGCGGAGTAGCCAGTGGGGTCAGGAGCAATTCTGTTGATTCAATATCATCTCCAAAGCCGGATCCCTCCTCGACATCTTCGCTATTGTCGAAGTAGGACTTGATATCCTCAATCTGTAAAGTCAGATCAGTACGTGGATATTACAACCAATCAGGGAAAGGATGAGGGATGAAGTAGAGTGCTTTACATCTTCAAGCATGGCCATACAATGCGTCGCTCCCACATACGTTGTCGCATCCTGCGCTGTCACAACTTTGCCTCTGAGATGCGGCCCAGCAGCATCCGATGGTTGCTTCTCTTCCGTCGTTGACTCAGCCTCCATCATGTCACGAACCATGGTCTCAAGACGCTTCAACCTCGCAGACATGCCCTTAACAGGTCGCTTCTTCTCCGGTTTGGGCGTGTATGTGCATAGGGCGATGCGGTCTTTCTTGGAACATTGACTGCATGGTTGTTGACGGTCACATTTGAGCTTGGACGTACGGCATGGAGCGCAAGAGAGAGTGATGCGATTACGTTTGTGAGGGGCTGACGTTTCGTCCATGATCAAGTTCGTGAATGAAGTGAAATATACTAGGATTTGACGTAAATGAGGGGAGGGGCAAGAGAAGTGAGATAAAATTATAGTTCACTGGGAATGAGACTATCCGCGCATGGATAGATAGATGGCTAGTCTTGACGAAGGATTTGTAAGTGGTTGTTGTTGAGGTTGAGATTCCATGCAGTATGACCGTCATCGTACTAAAACCGTTCCTACCCTAAACCACACTTCCCAGGATTATTACTGGTGCTCTCTGATCCTTGAACTTGAATCCTAAATCGGATAAGATATCAATCACGCGGCAAATTGATGAGTGGACTGGGAATAGAAAATCATTTCTTTTACAGAAACCACAAAAGGTATCGTGCATTCATAAAAAAATTAACAGGCATAGAGAGAAACAGAAAAACAGCTTTTTTAGTGATCAGGCGCTCCGGGCAACCTCTCGATCACATACTTGGCCCTCGCCACGCTCAATATTGGCACACCAGGGATCTTTCGTAACCTCTGCTTCAGTGCCTTATCGTTTGTGCCCACAATATATATCCTGTTCTTGGTGACTCTGTCGACTAGGCAGTCGTCTGCATAGACGCCCTTGTGGTCACACTCGAGCCTCGTCCACCTCTCATCTCGGGCGACACGCAGCGCAAGCCTGTACTTTGGCCCCAGCTTCTCCAACTCGGCCATGACGCAAGAGGTGATGATGGGGTTGCATTTGGCGTAGAGGCAGTCCATCATGGAGTCGAGGAGGGAGAGTTTGCGCTGGACAGTGTGACTGAGGAAGTTGGTGTCGACGAGTACGTTATAAGGGGGCACGAGAGCCGTGTTGTGCTGGAAGAACATGTTGCTGAGCATCTGGGGTGCCTCCTTGACGAGCTCGCCATTAACCGTCTTCTTCTTGGCCTTTTCTGCGGCCGCGAGCTGCTCCTTGGCCTTGTTCTCCTTTAGCCGGGCATCACGACGACCGATGACTCGCTTGGTCTGTGATTCACGTCCTCAAATTGTCAGCATTCGAATCTTGATACCATTTTCTGCGACTGTGCTTATCGATAAGGGAATTTCTCACCTCTGCGAATTTGCGAGTTTTTTTCGCAACACCCATGATGAAGAATTAGAGAAGGGTTGAATTCCGATATGTCCGATTGTATTAAAGCTCTATAGTTCGTTCGGATGCTCGTGTTGCGCTCGTGTTGTGTTTGCTGCGTGGGAGAAAAAGCGTCTGTCTGCTGAATTTGATTTTGTTGCCGACAAACCTCTAAGCCTCCAAAAATTCTGCCATGTGCGGGACAAGAAGGCGGTGACACGACCTAGACCCCTGCTGTGGCAGTACGTACCTCCTACTCCAAGGCAACGCCCAAGCCACTTGTCCCACCAAAAAACGCGTCTCTCAGTATTCGAGTCGCGTAAAGTGATGAAGCATTTCGAGCTTTGCTTCAACATCAACAACCTCATCATCTCATCCCACACCTAAAATCTCCCCAAGGTCAAAATGCCGACACAAAAAGCAGAGGAGAGAGGCGAACCCTCAAACTCTGCTTCCAAAGCAGCTCTTGCTACCTCTTCCAATGGATCTGTCACATATGAGCTTCCCTGGTACAGCCTCAAACCTCTAACATTAGTTGTCATGTATCGTTAGCTGACTGCTGTGTGCCAGGGTGGAAAAATATCGACCAGTCTTCCTCGACGATGTTGTTGGTAACACGGAGACCATCGAGCGATTAAAAATCATCGCAAAAGAAGGAAACATGCCTCACGTCATCATTTCGGGTATGCCTGGTATTGGAAAGACTACAAGTGTGTTGTGTCTAGCTCGCCAATTACTTGGCGATACATACAAAGAGGCGGTCCTCGAACTGAATGCCAGTGACGAGCGAGGTAAGTATCTCATATATACTGCCACCATACTCATTCGCCAACATAATATCAGGTATCGATGTGGTACGAAATCGAATCAAGGGGTTCGCTCAGAAGAAAGTTACCCTCCCCCCCGGCCGACACAAATTGGTCATTCTCGACGAAGCCGACAGCATGACATCTGGTGCGCAGCAAGCGCTTCGAAGAACAATGGAGATTTACTCAAACACAACTCGATTCGCATTCGCCTGTAACCAGTCCAACAAGATCATCGAACCCCTTCAGTCACGATGCGCTATTCTTCGATATGCCAAGTTGACCGATGCCCAGGTTGTGAAGCGATTGATGCAAATCATCGAGGCAGAAAAGGTCGAATACAGTGATGATGGATTGGCTGCGTTGGTGTTCAGTGCAGAGGGAGATATGCGACAGGCCATTAACAACCTCCAATCAACGTATGCTGGTTTTGGTTTCGTGTCAGGCGACAACGTCTTCAAGGTCGTCGATTCACCCCACCCGATCAAAGTCCAAGCTATGCTCAAAGCATGCTACGAAGGCAACGTCGATTCAGCACTCGACACGCTCCGTGAGCTATGCGATCTTGGTTACTCGAGTCACGACATTATTAGCACCATGTTCAAGGTGACCAAAACGATCCCTACGCTGAGCGAGCATTCAAAACTGGAGTTTATCAAAGAGATTGGCTTCACGCACATGAAGGTCCTGGAAGGTGTTCAGACGCTGCTTCAGCTCAGTGGGTGTGTGGTGAGGTTGTGTAAGATCAACATGGATCCAAAGAAGTTCCGGGTTACGGCGAGGTAGGATGATGATTGAATGCGTGCATGGATTGGCGTTGAGGGTTGATCTTGTCTCCGATGAGGAGGGCAAGATAATGGCTCAAATATGAGATGAGGATTGGAGCAGTTAAGTTAGAGACAATTAATCGTCAGATAATACCCCAGATGGGTCGAGTTAAATAGCGAGGTAAATGAAATATACACGGACGACTCCCAAATCAGTCTCCTTCATATGGTATAATGTACACTGCCGTGTCCTGGCTTAGAATCTCAATCACCTAGCCCAATGGCTTTTTAGACGCCGTTATCATTTCTCATCTCCCTTGACAAATTCCTCCTCATAACGCTCCCACTTTGCTCTATCTCTCATGATCCTTCTCTGCATCCTCACCTTTTGCTCATACTGTCTTAGACGCCAATCTGCCTCAATCATACCTCCTACCACCATACCACACATTTGGAGATATCTTACGAAATCATTAGTACATTGCAGTTAAGAAGATACAAGGGAATAGCCTGTGATGGCCAGCTTACACTTTGAATTGAATGGTCATGCCTCGATAAATAGGTGACCAGATATATCCTACTCCACCCAGAATGGCAGCCCCTAGGCCCCATTTTGCAGCGCCGATAAGAGCTCCTCTTCCGGCTTCCCAGGCGGCATCGTTGGCCTCCTCGCTCTTCATGGCATCGTGAGCACGCATCTTGGGTGGGAGGAGAACAAAGCAGTCCCTCGAAGCTCCAGTAGTGGTTGACCGTTTCAATTGGTGTATCGGCTCATCAGACAAGCATGAACTCAAGGGAGGGTAAGTAAAAATCTTTGTCAGAAGACCGACTAAAATTGTTTCAAATGATTCGATTCTCGCTTTCGATTCCGACCTCTGCCCACATCCATGACGGTACCGTAATCAGCTCCAACTTGCGGCGAGTGCGGCATAGTAGCTTCAGCCTCACCTTCACCAGCCACGCCTCCATCTTTCACGAACGAGGGACCTCATCCCGGCTCATCACCGGCAAAATAGCTCCCTCCCCACTTCATTCTACAGCATAAAATGCTTCTCTGGAAAGTCTTTGTCATTTTCTTTCTTCTTCGTCATTAAACACACACAAAAAAAAAAGGAATACCCAGGAAAACAATAGAAGATGACACGCATGCAACAACGATAAGTACCGTTTGTTGCCTGGCCCAGAGCCTTTCGTCCCTTTTCTCTATTTCCTTCCTTCAACATTAGCGTTCCATCTCTCACAGGCGCGTCTTTTCTTTTCCTCTTCAACAATTGATCGCACTGCTATTGAGCAAAGTTGTTCAACATGTCTTTTGTCGATCAATACTGGAGTCTCCCTGTCATTGCCAGGTAAGATACTTGCAGCTCTCACCTACCTCTGGACACCGCTAACCGTGCTACTGTAGGACTGTTACTACCGCTGTCCTGGTTGTATCCATTAGCATCAAACTCGGTGTTTTACCTTGGTACAATGTCATCCATTATCCTCCCCTGCTCTGGCCCTCCTGGGCATCAATCCCTCAGCTATGGCGCCCTATAACGAGCTTTCTTGTGGCCAGTGAAGGCCTCGGTCTGTTGTTTGACCCGTACTTCCTATACCAATACACCTCCCAGCTGGAGATGGGCAATACACGCTTCCAGCGCAAAGTCGATCTTGTGTGGTATTTCATATTTGTTTGCTCGACTATTCTGGTAAGCTTTAATCCATCCGTGCTGTGCCCTATCTACGCTTGTTTCCGCTCCAGCCTTGGCTGTTGCTTTTGCTGTCACCCCAAATACCCCTCATATATCTGCCCGGATAGTGCATTGCTTCTACTGCTATCACGGTTCCTGGAAATGAGGAAGATCACCCCTGCGCTTCGGACCGACCCATCATTCGCAAAATCCGGGTTGGTCTGCGGTGTGGGCATGGTGGGATGTCTTATGGATGGCTCGTATGGTTTTCAATTCATTCGAGTGGTTTTTATAGCTCCCTACATTTCTATATCCTATATACACCTTAGTAATACCAATCTATCTTCATTTCCCATACTCTGCAACACACTCCGTGGACTGGACAGTAGTTAATGTTGTTCCTAGGTAACTAATTACCTGCTCAACCTCCCGTATGTCACGTTCCTGCCCGGTCTCATCCTCGCTCTCGTCTACACCGCGACCCAAGATCAGCGAGGCGCCAAGTCGCAGTTCTACTTTTTCACAATTCCCGCCCAGCTACTCCCTTTGTGCATGATCTGCATCAACTTCCTCATGCCCAATGCCTGGGCCAAGATTCCTCTTCAACTTGAGGGCATCTTTGCCGCCCACCTCTTCGATTTTCTTCACAGGATCTGGCCAGAGTTCGGCAACGGACCTAGACTAACCACTCCCGCTTGGCTCGAGCGCATTTACCCTACTCCCCATGAGGTCGCGCGGGATTACGGTACAGCTATCAGACCTGCTGGTGGTAGTGCCGGCAGGTCAAGCGGCTTCTCTTTCGGTACTAGCAGCGGGCCATCTGATCAATCGTGGCGAGCCCGTGGCCCAGGCCGCCGACTCGGTTAATACTGCGTTCACATTCACAGCGAAATGGAGTTTGGTCTAGTATCATCAGGTGCCATAGATGGTTGTTTTAATATTTTTATCATTTTCATAAAATCATGTTTACAAGATCCTGTGTATCATGCATGACTTGACATCTAGTGACTGTCCCAACTCCGATTCCCAAGACCCGAAACGACCGATCAAAGCCGAAAACTCCTTGCTATATTAAACCCTCCACCATATTTCATACGCTCATTGTGCAAAGTGGCTCACCCGGCACCTAGCACTCATCCATAAACACGACTACTACCACTGAGAAGAGGCGACTTATTCTCTTCCCGTCTCTTAAAATATTCGTGTGTGAAACTTTCGGGTGCTCGATCTGCTATGACCTGCCCTCCAGCAAGAGGCTTGTCTTGAAAGCGAGGATCTAGCACAGCCAATGGTCTCGATATTCTGATATGGTCTGTTGGGCGTTCATCGAAAGCAGAAATAGGGGTTGGCTCTTGCACATTCAGTTGCGGAGCGGCTGTTGACTTCTTAGGGATAACAAGCTTGGACAGGGAGGATAATCCAAAGCCTGCAGCTTTAGGCTTGGGTGCTTGAGAGGCTAGTTGTGTGGAGTCTGTAGTGATTGCCTGGGGAGTTGGCGAAGGCTGACGGCTTGCGGATCGTGAGTTTGATGCACTGCTGGTGGCAGTTTCTGCCGTTTTGCCCATGCCACCTTGGTCATTCGAGGCGTCCATATAAGCCTGGAGAGCGTATGAGTCGGTCATGGCGGTTTTGTGTATGTTGCGAGGGGGGGTAGGTGAGGACTGGGAAAGGCGGCTCACGACTCGGGGCAGGTATGCTGGATGAGCTGGTAGAGCACCATTGGGAGCATTGCTTGTGGAATGGGGGGCATAATGGTAGTTTACCATCCCAGTGCCGTTGTCGACACCCTGAAGCAGATCATAATATTCTGCATTGGACATGTTGCGGGTATGTCCGCCACGCGCTGCTTCGCCGGTCTGAGGACCTTTGTGGTCCATGAAATATGAGTCTTTGCGGATGCCGTTGGACGGGCCGTTCATCGGAGCATCGGGGGGAGGAGAGTGAATCTTGACACCTCCTCGACGGCGGCCGCGACGGCAGTAGATCCAGAGGAGACAAGCAGCAGCAACCAGAGCTAAACCGCAGCCTACGGCGATTCCAACAATGGTACCAGTGGTCATGGCGCCGACTGGGGCACCGCCGTCACCGGGAAGTACCTCGTTCGTGTCTGGGTCGGTAATATTGACGGCTGAATCAGTAAAGATAGTGCCGCTCAGGCCGATTACGTCGCCTAGCTCGGGACGTTGTTTGCAACCGGCTTTCAAGGCTACCAGGACTAAGAGTTTGAATGTTAATCCAGAGCTCACTTTTGTAATACGTCTTTTTAACTTACAATTGGCGAGATATTTTTGGCTCGATGTTGATCTTAGGCAGCTCACACATTCCTTGTAACTACTACTATAAATGGCGTTGCTATCAGCTGAGCAGTAGTTGAACAGACTGCCGCTGTCAGCATTGAGAAGAGACTCAGTAAGTGCGTCTTCGAGAGGGGCACAAGCTCCGTCAATGTTGCAGGGAGAATTGATCGTCCCTGTCTCGACAGCCTCAGGAAAGGAGAATAGGCACACATCGAATGCGTAACGGACGTTGTCTGTAAACCATCTGTTTTAGTAACATTTCGTCGTGATGAAGGATAGCGAAGACGTGGGATTTCATAATAAAGGACTTACACATGAACCAGTATACATCACTTTCCTCCTTCCAGCTGGCGTCACTCTTCTGAAGACAGTTAATACAGTTTTTGTACCGGATTCCTTGCCCTGAGGACGAGAATTCCTTGTCGCTACAGGCGATTTCAGAAGAATTCGTTGCCGAGGCGTTGGAATCAGCTAATGTTGAGTTGGATCCGTCTGTACAGAGAGCCGCACAATCTGAACCAGGAGTGAACTGGAGGGCGGTGGATAATGTGATGGTGGATGAGAGCGCAAAGATGCCTGCTCCCAATGAAAGGCCCCACATGTTGACTATTGTTGGGAGTATTGTGCTCGATTGTATTATGAAGAAACCGCCGTGATAGACGAGAGAATGAGTCGTGAGGCGAATGTCGCCAAAGAGGTTCAAGGCTCGGGATGGTATCGCGGGTTTCGAACCAGCATGGCAGGCTGGAACTTGAGGTTATTGACACGAGCGACTCGAAGAGTGAAGAGTACCGAGGGAGATGGCTACGGTTGATCAACTCCTAGAGATCCCAAGATACTATGGTCACTTGAAGAAAAAACAAATGATTAATCTCTCAGGATCAAAATAAGACTTGCTGAAAGTCTACAGCCTCTCGAAACAAAAGACATGCGTGGGTTGATGCAGATTTATGAAGAGCAATGTGGCATGCAAGGGAAGCAGGGTTTATCCTTCCCTACCTATTCTTAGACATATACATGAATAGCTTTGGGTAGGAGCTTAGGATATTCCTTCCACATGCTGCACAACTGAAAAGCCATCGACGCCAGAGCGGTTGGGAATAGATACGCTTTTCACCCACACTCACACACACACTCACCCACACTTACACAGAAGTAGCCAATGTATATGGAGAGCAGGATTTTGGGAAGGATTCATTGCAGGGATGGATCATGGGCTTAAACACTCTCTACTCCATGAGCAATGCTACTCGACACACGTTATTAGATCTTGATCAATTATTTCCACTTACAGCGTAAGAAGGAGGGGTTTACAGGCAGGTATGTTTATGTCGGTTTTACTCTCCATGTAATACAGTACAGTACAGGAATAGCAACCGTTAAAGGCAAGCAGGGACCTCGGACCAATCAAAGGTTGCGTTAGGGATCTTGCTCGCATGATAAGCTCCGCCCATCCAATCATGTAAGTTGAATGCCTGTCTTCCTGGGCGGTTAATAGCTGCAAGCGAGCTCTTAGTGGAAGATCTTTGGCGGGGAATTATAAGTCCTTGGACGAGGGCATGGTATGGCAAGCAAATCAGAGGTCAAAGAAAGGTGCTGCAGACGCCGGCCAGTTTTTGCGACCTGCCTTTCGGTTCAATCCCTGTTCTTCCTTCGGAGTTTTGTTCAGATTTTTGAATCTTCGAGGCTGGATAGAGGTGCTGTCTCTGGATAACCAAGAAAGCTAAGATGTCGTTTATCTTGCTTTGATGCCAAGGACTGATTCGATTACTGTACTGACTAGGTAGCTGGATCGAGAAGTAAGAGGTCAAGAAGGAATATAAGGGAACTTCTCAAGGCGGCCTAGCCAACAAGGACTTATTATCCTGTCTTTCAGTCCCGACATCATACACACCGCAGATCCACATTGCCGACAAAAATCACGTACTTCTCAACTCCGTACTTCAGTTTCATTAAGACAGTAGATATGATCTACCGATGATCCCGCGTGTGACCCTCCGTTGTAGGCCTCGTAAGCATCCAGTTTTGGTTTTCTCGTGATCAGTTTCCTTCTCATTCTCTGTCTAACCTGGCTCAATCCTCAGTCATTGCATGCAAACAGATACCCGAATCTCCCCACGGGTCCATCCCACATGGCTCATGGCTCATGGCTCATGGCTTATGTCAAGGGTCCTTCCGCAAGCGCTCAGCTTACCGCAGACGCGCTCTTCTCCATTGACATCCCTACAGCTCGCCGTGGCTGGTCAATTTGGCGCCAAGATCCCCGCTCTTGCCGATGTGATAGTGATTGAGGCCGCATAGTGGGGCCTATCTTTCTATTGCTTTTCCTCCCTTCTCCGTCAGCATCAGTAGGTAGGTAGAGAGCGCTCTGCATCTCGCCTCTTCTTACAGCTTTCAACACAAGTGACACCATCCTCAACTTATAAAGTGTACTGGCATACCAACATCACACGATCAGGTCAAACACACGATAAAATTGTATGAATATTTCCCGGCCCATACCTTCTTGTTCTCCTTCTTCTAGTTTGATATTTGGGCTAATACATCAAGCCTCCCGTTCGATGGCCTGATTCCCTCCATATCATGCTGTTTTCTCCTTTGGGTGGCATCCATGCCCACTGTTGTTTCATGCGTGTGGAGCATTTTGCTCCCAGGCCTCTCGTCTACCAGCCTCTCTTTTTCTTGTGTGATCAATAGATAATTGTTGGAAGAAAGGCACCCTTCACCGATGCTGAACCTGAGTGCAGAGGAGCTCGCGTGGTCACTACAAATGTTATACGTAGTGTGCTCCTCACTCATTTTCTCGTAGTTTGGCACGAGAATATTAGCTACCAAAGTAAGTCAACTTAGACAGGTTTATGATTTTGAAGGGCAATAAAGGTCTAGGTACGTGTACCGCAATAAGGGTCCATGCGTGAGATATACTGTAATAGATCCCTCAGTAGCTTTTTTCACGGACAATTGTTATGTGAACTATCAAGCTTGTCTGTTGTGATTACACAATGAGATTGGGAATGGTATCAAATGAAAGTGGTTAATGTGTAGGGTAACTGGTAACATGACAACTTGCGCTGGACAATAAGGGTTTATGTATAAACCCATCTACATTAAGTTGTCTCACGTAAAAATACGAAGCAATATAATTATACCATAATCCTATTGCAGGAATTCAGAATGTCCCATCTTCTCTCCTACCAAATAACCAGTCCAAGTCATGCATCTTACATGGCTAAACCATAGCCCTCACGTGTAAATGAAGCATAGTGAGTCGTGAGCAACCTAAAAATGGCCACTTTGCCCACCAAGCCTAGAATTCAGCCCACAAACAATGCCTGGATAGATACATGATCAAGAAATTTATAGTAAATAGAACAAGATGCCCGGGAAAATAAATCAACATGGTATCGATACTTGCGACTTTTGGTTGTAGTTCGGTTCAAATGCCGTTTTGTAACTGTAACATACGGCTCTCATGGCACGTGCTGGGCAATATTGAATAGGTACCGATGACACCGTACGTGCATTCTGCCCTACAGCTTACACGCTAATTTTTGAAGCCAATAATATGAACAAGCGATAGGTGTCGACTTGCCCGTGACTCACCGACGTCTCATGGCAGCAGTTATACCGTAAATCCAGTGGCTGGTATCGTTGGACCCTGTAGCCATAATTGAGCTGATCAACATGCACGGGATGGTGCAGAGACCTCGCAAGTCCGTCCTGCATTGTCTGAGAGGCTGAATGTGTTGGATTTCAATGGCCTTGGGTCGTCCACACTTGCTTGCCATGGTGCTGTCCGCGCTCATGCGTGACAACCACTTACAGAGTCAGCGGGCCTCAACCCTTCCATTCCGAGCCTAACAGGGCCTAGATCCTCAGAAGAGTGCAGAAGAACCCCCTGTCTTTAACGGCTTGCTGGAATTCCAGCGCTTAACAAAGTGCTCTGATAGGGCGATGTCGAACCATGGTACTGGAAGCAGTTGACTCCTTGACTTTGCTGCTGGATTTTACTTCGCAAGAGGGTCACCCAAGCACCATCTTGCTAAACCTGTCGTCCCTTCCTTCCTCTAAGATGCCTGCTAGTGGTCAACCAGTGACTTTGGCCCCAGCTTCTCCACCTAATATACCATTGTACCCCTCATCCCTCATGCATCAAGAACCAACATCCTCCATGATTACTCCTTCCGTCATCTCACTTTCCCACATTTTTTTTGTTATGTTTCACCAGATCTTTCTCTGTTGGTATATGCTGTTGGTTGACCCTTGTTTTCCGCTTGGCACTCTTTGAGTTGCTGTTGGTTCAAGCAAAAGGCAGGCCAAGGAGAATTATTGTCGGGAGTGGGAACGACGTTGGTTCGACTGATATCTTATTGTCGTGTTCGCCATCGTCAACATGAGAATCGGTTGTCTACAGTTTGCACCGCAGGTTGGTGATGTTAACAACAACCTGAACCGTGCAGACTCGGTTTTGTCGAAGGCGAACTTGGACGATTTGGATCTACTGGTGTTGCCTGAGTTGGCTTTTTCTGGTCAGAATTCGGTATTGTCGATGCCCTGGCCGACTTATACTAACTTTTCTCAGGATACAACTTCCGATCGTTGCAGGAGATCAGCCCTTTTCTTGAAAACTCTGGATCCGGAATTTCGTCCTTATGGGCCCGAACAATCGCCTTGAAGCACAACTGTGTGGTTGCCGTTGGCTACCCTGAAAAAGTTGATGTGTCTGTCAACTGGCCGACGGGTCCTGAATACTACAACTCTGTTATAGTGGTTAATGGGGACGGAGAGACAGTCGCAAACTATCGAAAATCCTTCTTGTACTATACAGACGAGACATGGGCGTTGGAAGGCCGTGGGTTCTTTGATGGCACTATTCCGAGGCTTGGAAACACTGCCATTGGTATCTGTAAGTTTTGTGACTCAGAGAAAACAAAAAGCCGGTATGCTAACAGCTCCATCACAGGCATGGATCTCAAGTATGTTCTTCTAGCACTTTGGGTTTCCCTGTTCCATGCTAACTCTAGGCAGCCCATATAAATTTGAGGCACCATGGCATGCTTTCGAATTTGCCTATCACATTGTAGAGTCGAACTCCAACTTGGTAATAGTGTCGATGGCTTGGATGACAAGAGAAGAACCCCGACTCTTTACACGGAAACCCAATGACCCCGACATGGAAACTCTGACATATTGGGTTACTCGCCTCGAGCCTGTCATTCGATCAAACCAGGAAGACGAAATCATTGTTGTGTTTTGCAATCGTTCAGGCAACGAAGATGAAGTCCTCTATGCCGGCACCAGTGCTGTCATCGGAGTTCAACATGGTGAAGTCAAAGTGTACGGTGTTCTTGGCCGTGGAGAAAAAGATCTACTTATTGTAGACACAAACGACACTCCGCATGCGAAGCTGGTATATCGGCATGACACTGGAGGGCCGGCCCTAGACGAAGGTGCATATTTGCAGCGACAAGGCGAGCCTGCTGACCCCAGGATAAGTCAAAGTTCCCTTTCCAGTGGCACGAACAATGACGGTACCCAGAAGGATGGAAAGTATTCGGACCAGAATGGGGAGCACTCAAATCATCAAACACCGACCTCATCTTTACCGCGATTACCGATAATTCCCAAGGCTTTGATAGATGGTCCCGTCAGAGACTGCTCCAAAAAGCACCAGACACCTACTATTACTGTACCACATGCTTCTGATTTTATCCGAAAGAGCACTACTTGGTCCCCAACTGTGGAAAATTCGGATTTTCCTACACCATCAGCTCCTAGCCCAACCCCGATGGCCCTACGACCTCGTCTAGTAATCCCCCAATCGCCTCCGATCCTCCCGCACCAGTACCCATCTGGGCACCCTGTCAGCGCTGCCTCGCTGAGGTCTGCTCAGTCGGCAAAGTCATTCACATCAGCAACGTCAATCAATTCCGTCCGTTCCAATCCAAGGCCGCCTGAGGACAGCACACCTTACCCACAGAGTAGCGCACCCCTGAGTGGGTATCCATCGAGTTCGTGGCACTCTGAGGCAGGACTTTACAAGAGAACTGCTTCTGACTATGTGGATGATGACGCATTGAGTTCGAACGAAATATTTGACGCCGTGTCCCCTATGTCATCTCACCGGTCTTGGCAACGATCTGAAACTGCTACACAAACTCCTCTTTCAGCCGGATGGGCAGCTGAGACGCCCATCGGAAGGAAGCCCGAGCCCTTTCCATGGTCAGAAATCACAGATGAAGTTCGAATGCAGAGTACAGAAATGGCAAATGAGCGAAAATCAGACAATGTTACACCCAAAGGGTTTCGGCAATCCAACACTACACCATCTCAAACCTCACACTTTAGTACTCTCGAGGCTTGGATTAATGACACCGGCACCTCCGGATTTTCTAAAATACCTCCAGCAATCTCACGGGGACAGTCTAGAGATGGGAAAAGTTCTACTACATCATTTTCTCAAAAATCGAGTAATGCAACTCGATCACGTGTGAGAGAGCCGTCGGATTCAAGATCTAATGCAGCCCCTCAAGACAAGAAGAGCACTTTTCACCGAGCACAGTCTTCAAACAGCTTTCATACAGAGCGTTCAAATAAGACACCCCGACCAGAACGTTCACAATCGCGAAAACCACGAAAGCAAAGCAGAACACGACCGGATAACAGCGTCGACGCTTCTCAAGATCATCAGCTAATTCATATTGCCGTGAGCCCAAGCATCATCTCTCACAAAAGCAAAAATTCTACTTCATCAATTTCACGGACAAATTCTCACCAACGCGGCGAGTCTTATGATAATCTCAACGATAAATTGCGCGGTGAGCGTCATGAATACATGGCGTCATCACGCGCAAATGGATTGATATCCTCGCCCTCATCCAGGGAGATAAGTAGAGGCCGAACACCATGGCCAAAGGTCTCTGTAGCGAATGACTCGGGTGGACATCCCAAAGCAGTCAGTGTTCCTGCGGCTCGAGCGAGGTCTGGAGACTCTACTCGTAACGGAATTCTGCACAGGCGAGTCGACTCAGCGAATTCCGACCCTCACCAGAGGTCATCTCGCTCAACAAGGAGATCGAAAAGTCGGAATACTCGGACAATCCTCTCCAAGGGGACAACAGTTGAGGCTGGAACGTCAGAGGCTGCAGTCTGCCCCAATTGTTCGAGGCACAGACGACGAACTTCTTCAGCTGAGGCCTCATTTGATCAGCTTGCTGTACCTAAGCATCTGCCCCCCCTTAGCAGTCCTTCCTCGGACAACTCAGGTTCAATCACGGCGTACATCCAAGCTGATGGCTCCAATCTGAATGGCAGGACAGTTGAAGAAGGCGTCTACCTGGACAGGAACTTTACTCTCGGACCTAACGATACACCTTTTAATGAGGGAGCCGAGGCCAGTGATTCTTGTTCACTCGCTGAGACTCTCCAAACCATCTCGACCCCAGGGAAATCACCGGCCACGCCTCGTTTTTTCAATCCAAGTACACCCAAGGCAATGGTATTTAAATCCGATGACACTGACGTCGATGTCTTCGCTTTTGGATATCTTGATGATATCGAGGCAAATCGCCGCGCTGACACAACCACTGACCAGCCCGTTTGATAAATAGCTTATTAAGAGACTGCCTGTCAAACTCCAATATTTCACTTTATTTTTAATCCAGGAAACTTTGCGGTTCCGGCAAAAGAGCAAAATCACAATACTTGGAGGGGAAGGGAAGGGAGTCAACGGACAAGGAAAAGGATTAGATTTCACATGTTATGAACTTTGCTTATCGTATTAGGCGGTATTATACTTGATTTCTGGATGGCATCGCAAGATATTGGAACTCGCTGGAGCGGGACAAGAATATTGTGTTCTGGTTGATCATGCACTGAGAGGACCGATATACCCTTATTGTTTTTGTACTTTGGTATTTCATGTAGTCAACAGCGTCGGGTTAGCAAGCCAGGAGTTTTGATGCGGATGTTCTACAAACTTTTACTTTACTATGTATTGTGAGGGCAGACATATCATGATCATTTTGAAACAAGAAACGTGCTCTCCAACACACCACTTTTGCTATTCAACACATCGCGCGAAGCTTAAGCCACATCACTAATACACCGCCGTAAATATCATCCCGACAGATCTCAATTATCTATTTGTGACCTTGCTTGAAATTTATTGCCATCTCTATATTAGACGCTGGTAGCAATATCCTATTATCTACTATGGGCCTTCACTGCGTTAGTACTTACTACCTATCTAGCCTGGTCCGTAAATCTGTTAATTTTATTACCACATCCTTCCCGAACTTCTTTAAGGGTACAGGGGCTAACTGCTTTCGCTTCCCAAGGTTTTTAATATTATGGAAAGACGGAAGACAAATGATGGGAAGGAGTATGGGAATAGAATTTCGGCAATCGAAGAAGAAAACGACTGGGATAGAGAAAGCAACTAGACGCCACGGACACAAAAATCGACTCATAAGATTCAGGAACGATCTGAAAACGCGCTGCAACTGCGAAGTACCTACCTACCTATTCAGAAGTGAATAAGAGTGGAAAACACGTGATTATGAATTACATCCGTATTTCCGCTCCAGTGGACAGATGGAATTAGCCACCTACCATCTGTGCTGTTGGTGAACAAAACGAAACACTGCAGAGTCCAAACAAAACATCACCAACTTCTAAGCTCATGACAGGGTTCATTGTTGGTCGTCAATGTTACACTACCGGTACGGTAGTTAGGAAGGAATAGGTAAACCCTTGGACTTGGACTTAGACTCCAAAAAACCACACCGTTGACCCCGCTAGTGGACTAGACCAGTGTTATGTCATCCCTGTACGATCGCTCATTGATCCTCTAGCCGCGGGCCTAATGTGAAAGACATGGGGTCTTTGCAGAGCTACTCGGAAACGGGAGCACGGGGGCTGGGATCATCACCGTGATACGGCATCTGACTGGCTACTTCTTCTCACGTTTGGACCTCTCACAACCTTGAGATTGTGGACGAGAGTCTATGGGAGATGCATCGCATTGCTTCCGCCAATCGAGGCCATCTCCCAACCGGGAGAATGCTGTAAGATGCATGGTTAAGAGGGACTTGCACAGACTTAATGAGCCAAGATGCAGAGGTTGAGGAGTTGGAACCCTGATGTTCTCACACAAGGGTGTGCTGCCTCTGCCCTCCCAATCAGGGTCTCATGCTATGAAGCCATCAAGCTCTCTATCGGCCGCCACTCACTTGTCCACGGATATGTATTGATGCGTTGCTGTGCGCTACAAGGGAGCCCTTGGCCCTGACAGGTCGAGTATTCATCTCAATCACCACGCCATTGTCAATCTCATCACCTTTCATCACCCCATCTATTCATCTTGTCTGCGGGTCTGCCTGTCGCTGTGTCCTTGGCTACAGTCTCACAGCCGCCCTCTGCAAACAATTCATCACCCATTGTCAGGCACAGAGAGGCGCCGTCCGCAGGACCCGGCATATGTCACATCTTTGTGACCCACGCCGCGGCACAGTCGAGATCATTGAACCAACACAAAACTCGTTCGAACTGGGTTCGGCTTGATATAAGAGAGTCGCTGCTGTCGATCGACTCTTCTGGCCCCCAAATATCATCCTTCATGTCGTAAAACTCCATTCGCTACCAACCTTCCCCATAACCTGTTGCGCCACTGAGCATGTAACGTAGCGCAAACTTCCTCTCAACAGGCTGCAACCTCCAGCAATTCTCCATTTACTTCGCGATTTATGGTCGCGAGCATCTTTTTCTTCCAAATTAGCGATCCGTTCTTCCAAACAACCTCGAGCCGATCTCGGTGTGCGCCTTAAAAGATGCGCGGTTTGACACTCATAACGAGTGTGGGATTCCTGGGCTCAGCGGCAGGAATTCTTGTAGCCGAAAATTCACCATGCGGAACGCTCTGCGGCAATGTCCTTGATGCGACAACCACTGACGACGTCGTCTGCCGTGAGGAAGATTATACGAGTGGCGCCGGTGTTGTGTATCAGCAGTGTGTTGCTTGCGAGCTGAGCAGTAATTATCAAACGGCAGATAACGAGACCGACCAACAATGGCTCTTGTGTATGTCATCGTTTTCCCACAGTTATGCTATATCATTGCTGATCGTATTTGCATTCAGATAATGTGCGATATGCAACATCTTACTGCCTGTTTGGGGTACCAGAAAACGACGCCATCATCAACACGCCATGCCTTACTTCGTATGTATTCCTAAAGGTTGAAGATTGAGCATTGCTAATCGACCCCCTCCAGGAAAGCTTGCGGGCCATTTCGTGACGCCATCATCTACAATAACCTGTCGTCTAATATTGAAAGCTATGACTATTGCGACCTCTGGCCAGTAACTGATACACTGGACTTTGTGGGATGTACGGAATGCCTGCAGGCGGGTGACCGACACTTTCTTGCTAATTGTGTGTTCCTCCTTGAGCAACTTCCCACCGTCGCTATTGCTAATGAATCATTAGTCATTACACTTCTTCAGGCTGGCTGTGAACAACAGCCCGCGCCCGGAGCGACCGTTGCCATTGAAGGCAACCTCTTCTCCAAAGACGATGTCAACGTTACAAACCCTACACTGCACCCTACCATGGACAGCAAGTGGCTCGATGAAGGACCGCTGACTCTTCAGGCCAAGGTTGGGATTGCTGTAGGAGGTTTTGTCCTCGTCCTTTTCATTCTCGGGTTCTGTATTGTCTGGCGCGGTAAGAGAAGAAGAAAGGCGTTCCTTCGCACCCTCGAGATGAGACAGGAGAGCCGATGGCCCAACGCTATCAGCATTCCCCACGAGACACGCGATACTCCCTTGAGTCAAAAGCCGCTGAGAACATGGGACGAGTCACCAGTGAGTGTTCGATCGGAGAAGCCCTTCACCCGATATGTATCGCCTTACTCGTCGCAATATAACAGTCCCGTCAGTGCGACCGAATTAAAGCTCGCCAACTGGCCTGTCATAAACCCGCATGATCAGATGTACCCGCCAAATCACGACAGCCCACGAATCGGGGTTGCCTTAGGCGGCGATGAATCTTCCATCAACACAAGCTCATCAAAAGGGAAAGAGAGACAGCAGGAAGAAGCATACGAGATGCATCCTGTGCACGGAGTTCACGGCGGTATTGGAGTGTACCACCCAGGGCAGTCAAATCAAGCACATTCGCAACAAGGGTATTTTCCAGAGTTTCTTGTGCATCCGGATTATGCATATGGGTCTGCAGATGATGGTTTGAAAAGGGGTCATGCGCCTTAGTTAACGGTCATTCACAAGTATGAACCAGCGTTTGAGTTGCATTTGTTTGTGAGCCTGGAGTTTAAGGGGAAGGATATACCAATCATTATGAATGTGACACCAGCCCAAAGGGCCAATGAAGATGTTTTTATTATCACTTTGCTGAAGAAATATTGCGAAAGTGAACACTCTGATGTCGATCTTTAGAGATCTTAATATGAAGTCTGTCTTTGCGACGGAACTTGACCCCTGAATTCCGACCTCAACAACTTCCAAAACGTCAACCTGAGCCTGCACAAGCGAACGGTAGAAGGGTAAAATGTGGCGTGGAATAGAGCAGGATTCTGTGTGGCTCATAATGTGGCTGGTGTCCGACAAGCTTGAGTATAGTGCTTCCACAACAGGACTAGCGTTCAATTACCGCCACACCGCACTCGTTCTTTCCTCAGTCCATTGTCCCCACAATCCAATTCCGCGAAGAAAAAAAAAATTTGGAAGCTGCTTTCCAACCACCATCAATCAAACACCGGGCAAGACACCGAGGAGACAAACGACTTCACCCACCCGTTCCTTCCCTCCTGTCAGCCAGAAGCACCAAAGAGCCTCGGCCCGGTATATCATCAAGAAAAAGGATATTTGCATCATCCGAAAAGAGAAGAAACGTTCTCCCCAGAACCAGAAGGAGAAAAAACAGGAAAGAAGCAAGAAAGAAAACATGTCTAAGGAAGTTGCGATCGTGAAGAAGGGCGAGGAGGATGAGCATGTCATCAAGCCCCAGGCAAGCACGCCTACTGTTGACACGAGCTCCTGGCCTCTTCTGCTCAAGAACTACGAGAAGCGTGAGTTTTTCTTCCCTTCATCCCCGTGATCGCGATGTCGAGGATGGTCTTTTCAAACTTTTTTTTTTGTGCATTGGAATTGGCCATCTTTCGTTTCGTCGACCGCAAAAATTTCCTCATGAGCGAACTGCAATGGCTGACCTTTGGATCTTGACAACCTGCAATAGTCCTCGTCCGAACTGGTCACTTCACTCCCATTCCCAATGGCTGTTCTCCATTGAAGCGCGACCTCAAGTCGTACATCAGCTCCGGTGTCATCAACCTGGACAAGCCTTCCAACCCTTCCTCTCACGAAGTTGTTGCTTGGGTTAAGCGTATTCTCCGGTACGCCAATTCTCTGTCCCACGCGACAATTCGCGTTAGAAAGAAAATTTACTGATTACGTGCGTCTGCAGATGTGAGAAGACTGGTCACAGTGGTACCCTTGATCCCAAGGTTACTGGTTGCTTGATCGTCTGTATCGATCGTGCCACCCGTCTCGTCAAGTCCCAGCAGGGTGCCGGTAAGGAGTACGTGGCTGTCATCCGTCTCCACGACAAGCTCCCCGGTGGCCAGGCCCAGTTTGCTCGCGCCCTTGAGACCCTCACTGGTGCTCTGTTCCAGCGTCCTCCTTTGATCTCGGCCGTCAAGCGTCAGCTCCGTATCCGAACCATCCACGAGTCCAAGCTCATCGAGTTCGACAACGACCGACACCTCGGTGTCTTCTGGGTCAGCTGTGAGGCTGGTACCTATATTCGAACTCTCTGCGTTCACCTGGGTCTCCTTCTCGGAGTTGGTGGCCACATGCAGGAGCTTCGACGTGTGCGCTCCGGTGCTATGGACGAGACCAAGGGCCTCGTCACCCTCCACGATGTTCTCGACGCCCAGTGGCAGATGGATAACACCCGCGACGAGTCTTACCTGCGCAAGGTCATCTCGCCTCTCGAGACTCTTCTGACCTCTTACAAGCGTCTGGTCGTCAAGGACAGCGCCGTCAACGCCGTCTGCTACGGTGCTAAGCTTATGCTTCCTGGTCTTCTGCGTTATGGTAAGTCTTGAATGCCTAGATCATCTTTGTGACGTAACGAGACTAATTGGTTTACAGAGGCTGGCATTGAGCACCACGAGGAGGTTGTTCTCATGACCACCAAGGGTGAGGCTATTGCCCTGGGTATCGCTCAGATGTCTACTGTCGAGATGTCTACCTGCGATCACGGTGTTGTTGCCAAGGTTAAGCGATGCATCATGGAGCGTGACCTGTACCCCCGCCGCTGGGGACTTGGTCCCGTTGCCCAGGAGAAGAAGAAGCTCAAGGCCGACGGCAAGCTCGACAAGTATGGCCGACCCAACGATGCCACTCCCGCCAAGTGGACCTCCGAGTACAAGGACCTGAGCGCTCCTGTTGATAGCACCGCTGTTGCTGCTGCTTCTGCCGCCGCCGCTCCTCCCACTCCTGCCAAGGCCACCGAGGCCGAGGATACCAACATGGGCGATGCTTCCCCTGCCGCTGATGACAGCAAGGAGAAGAAGCGCAAGAAGCATGAGGGTGAGACTGCTGAGGAGAAGGCGGAGAGGAAACGACGCAAGGCGGAGAAGAAAGCTGCTAAGGCGGCCAAGAAGTCTGGCAAGGATGAGGCGATGGATGATGACAGCGATTAAGGGGAGGTTGAGCCTTGTTTCGTGCAAGGTTGCGGCTTTAGATACCCTTGAAGCTGGGATCGTTGATATGGGACGGTCTTGCAATGCTGTATCATACCTAGTGTCTGTCTTTTTTTGTCACGATTTATTTGTGGGGAGTGATTTTGTGTTTTGAGATAATGGCGTTTGGTTCGAAAATCCTGGTTGGAGTAGATGAAAAGGCACTCAATGCAAAGGACGATCAAGAAAAAGATGTGAGGAGGCGGTGAAGTGAATGGTGAAGTCTTGCGAATGACGGTGATGTCTTGTGAGATGATGTATGTTGTACAATGTCAGGGCACAGCTTTGAGACCGGGAGTGGAATAGATGGTAGCCCTCAAAATTAACCAAACATCATCTCATAATGATGGAGCCGGCCAAGGCTGTATTCTTTGTTGGGCTGTTTGTCGTGGCCCTGTGTGAGCGAGTTGTGTGGATAGGATAGGATAGGACAGGATAGGATAGGATACAATATGATTGTGTTGCATGATCTGTCGTGTTCGTGTTATTTCCTTGTCTCGTGCTGGGAGACTTGGATAGGAAAAACCCAATCGCAAGTTGAGGTCTGATGCCGAAGAGATAGCGTTAGTCATGATCCATGGTGTTTCACCAGGAAGGAAAAGCCATGTGCTTGTGCTGGTCATTGATGCCCTGTCATGATTTCATCCTCTGTCATTCGTCTTAATTGTTTTTTCTTTTCAAGTCTGCTGTTGCTAGCGGTAGACCATCCGAATTTAGCGGTTTCAGATGGATGGAGTCACAAGCGTTGTTAGCAATGCGTTAGTATGTATGTGTTGTCAAAAAGTCTTGGGTTGTTTGTTCGCTTGTATAGACCAGGTTGGTGATAGACTAATAACTAATGGGAAGAGAGTTCTGTGCGATGGAGGTTACAGTATGCTATCCAGACTAAGGGAAAAGAGGAAAAGGAAGAAAAAGAAGAAAAAAAAAAAACCGGAAGTTCCGGCTAGGAGTTTAAACTGGAGACTTTTTTTGATATCAAGAGACTTCTATGGCTACTAAATATTGGTTTCACCAGAGAGGCCGTAGTACAGTCTAGAGATGAGATATTTTTCTTGTCTCTTTTCGGCGTCATTGACTTTGTTTATCTTCCGTCTTGTCCGACTTGCCAAGAGTGTCTTTCGTAGGTGTTACTGAAAGTAGAAAGGAAAGGAAAGGGGGGTGTTGAGCTGAGATGTAAGTAAGTATGATGGATGGATATATCCCGAAGGAATTTGTGCGCAGGTTGTATTCTAGTGCAGATCTTGATGTACTGACAAGGCAGGGGGGGTTGAAGGTTGGAGTTGCAGTGACAGTTGTACAAGCACAACATGTTTCCCAACTTGAAGGGAAAGAAGAAAAAGAAAAAGAAAAAAAGAAGAAGGGGAAACATTGGACGAATCACGTTTGGAACAAGGGAGGAAGAATTATGCTGACTGCTTCATTCAACAACCTTGGAATAGGTTAGGCTACAGAGGCAAAGTCATGTACCCCTGGTTTCACATGCAGGTCCATATCTCCCTGGTTATTTTTTATTTTTATTTTCAGGTGTTGGTCATTAACCCTACAGGAGCAGGTACTGTACCTGAATCTGGTCATGTAGATCCGGCCAACTCATCTTTGCCTCAAAGAGGTCATAGTAGAGAATGATATGTAGATGATGATATCTGGTATATCAAAATTCTTGATTTCCTTTCCCCCCCAAAGCAACTTTCCGAAGCTTTACGACATGATTGTAACCATACTTGGTGAGTGGGAACGAATACTAGAATAACACTGCATGAATTTTATATTCATAAGAGATGCTGTTATACACCCCCCTCCCCCCTTCGCTTTGCTTGTTTCGCCCTAAGAAGATGAGTTGGGATGACTTGGATGTCCGTGACTGGATGATTCATGCTTAAACGCCCATCCTTATCTTTTTTTTTCCCCTTGTCCGCCTTTTGATATCCGTGTCCATGGTGCTGTGACACCTTTGTAGAATGGAAGCGCCAAGGACACTTACTTTTCTCCATTACCAAGGCAGGGTAAAGGGAGGAGGGAAAAGAGGCGCATTTTTGATACAGGAGAAACCCCGAGATGGAGAATAGGGGCAAAACTTGTTTGGTGGTTTTTGTTCTATATCATGCGGATTTGAAGTTTCCAAGGGCATATCCGAAATTTTAATTATAGTGTTTTAACATTAATTCACCACCAGATCACCACCAGAAAAGCTTAGAGGCTATAACGCCGTGTAACTCCAGCTTGAACATGACATGAACCAAGCAATTCCCCCCCACCCCCGGGGATCGCCCTGATGCGAAGAAGAAACAAAATGCCCATAGGGATTAAGAGGCAATGTTCAAAGGGGGAGTGAGTGAATAGGGGAAAAAAGATAAAAAGATAATAACAAAAAAAATAGAGGGGGCGTGTGTGAGGTTTCTTTTTTTTTTTTTTTTTTCTTACCCATTGACATGTCTTTGTGCCATCATGACACTCATTCAAGGGGACCAATGACCCAGACCCAGACCAGACCCAGACCTAGGCTCCTTTCGAAAGAAACAACGCATAAACGGATTCCAAGAGGAGAAAGCGAAATGCTATTTTTTTTTTTTCATTCGACCTCTTCTTGTCTTTTCTTTTTGACCATGTTTCCCGGCCTTGGCGAGATTTGAAAGGGGCGAGGAGTCAAGCTACCCAACTGGTGTTGTGCTGTGCTGTTGGTCAATAGGAGGAGGGGATTTCGATGTTGTGATAAAAGAGAAGAAGTATATAAACATAGCATGCAGACACAACCGTACGAGCACATTTCCCTTAGATACTTTTTATTCAAATCTCAAGCTCGAGCTCTACCTGATAGAAAGAAACAGGATCCAACAAACTAAACTTGATCGTCGTTTCGTCTCTTGTCCACCGCTCCTCTTTTTCTACTCCTTTTTTTTCTCTCATCACCGTTTTTTTCGCCTCCCACCCCTAGTTTCCCCATAAGGACTCCTCCCTTGAATCGAGATAGGGCGTTGAACCAGACGGAGAACAAAAAGAAAAAAATACGTCAGTGAACTTGGCGTTGGTGTGGTTGAGTTGTAAGAGACTGGACTACATATATCAGGGGGTGAACCCTCAGCACAAACCCGAGTGTCTGGAAAAGGTTTGCCTAACCAACTTACACTCTTTTCTTTCTCCTTTTACTCCGAAGAAAATGCCTGGGTTAAGAGGCGTCAGCTTGACGTCTACTCTCTTTTACTCCTTGGGCCTTTTTGCGAGCTCTGTTCTTGCTGCTCCTACCTCCTCACCCAGCACATCTCATCCCAACGTCATCTTCGACACTCCTCACGCATCTCGTCTAACAGCACGGGATGACGGCTCAAATACTCTGGCTGCGAGTATATCAGAAGACTTCCCCGACCCGTGCATTTTGAAAAGTGAACATGGTCGTTGGTTATCCTTTGCAACAAGTGGTAATGGCCACCACATCCAGGTCGCCGTTGCGGATGATCCCCACGGAGAGTGGAAGCGTCTAAGCCAAGATGCGCTCCCG
Organism: Fusarium dimerum; assembly: GCA_013623525.1. Classification (NCBI taxonomy): domain Eukaryota; kingdom Fungi; phylum Ascomycota; class Sordariomycetes; order Hypocreales; family Nectriaceae; genus Fusarium; species Fusarium dimerum. Next base: position 49,370 of record JABGLY010000198.1, on the reverse strand, counting down.
GGAGACGGCTGGACAAGTGGGAGAAATTTCTGGGCACCGGATGTTCGTCTGCTGGGGGAGGATTCTTACATCATGTACTTCTCGGGGGAGCTTCCGGGAGGTGGACACTGCATCGGCGTCGCACGATCAAAGACGGACGTGGGCCCCTACGAGATGGACCCAGAACCCATCATCTGTCCCAAGGACGAGGGCGGTGCCATTGACCCAGCCGGGTTCATGGACAGCAAGACGGGCAAGCGATATGTCATGTACAAGGTGGACGGCAATGCGTTGGGAGGAGGAGCACCGACACCCATCCGCCTGCAGCAGGTGGACGTGCACGACGGCTCAACAATAATCGGCGACCCCATCACCATCCTGGACCGGATCCCCTCCGAAGACGGGCCTTTAGTGGAAGCACCCAGCCTCGTGGCCACGCCCCGTGGCGCGTACATGCTCTTCTTCAGCAGCCACATGTACACCGACTCCAAATACAACGTCAAGTACGCAGTGGCGGACAAGATCGAGGGACCGTACGTGCGGGGGCCGGGGCCGCTCCTGCAGACGCCGTGGCTGGGGCTCACGGGTCCGGGAGGCGGGACGAGTCCGGAGGATGGAGGGGTCATGGCATTTCACGGATGGTGCGGGGACGGGAAAGGGAGGAGGGGGAAAAGGTGCATGTATGTGCTGGGCTATAACATTGCTTGATCTTGTGGTGTTTGAGGGGTTCTATGTCTTTCTCTTGCCTGCGGTCTTTTGGTTTTTGCTTAATTTTTCTCTTTGTATGATTGATGAATTTATTATACCATGACGGACACACTGGGGAGTTGTACAATCACGGCAGGGAAAACAGCTGATGCTGGGTATAAAACTAGAATAACTTGGGAAACTCAGTATCTTTTGATACATATCCATATCTACCGGCGATTTCCGTCCGAGAAGTAAAAGTATATCTGGTTGAAATATATGATATACCCGAAGGAGTGCGTCTAGGTTGAAGTCAGTACCAACTTAGACATGGCGGTTCTGGACCTGTTATTGAGCGACTCTTGCTTATAGCAGATATTGTCTTAGATATAGTTACTAATCCCCAAGGACATCTATAGAAGGACTTTCAAGAGCTGAGACGGTAGGAAAATAAAAAACATCACATTACATCTCGAGCTGGGTCTTGATTTAAGCGCCCATGCTCTTGACCTTGACACAATGAAAGAAATACAGTGTATGAGTGCTGTGCTACGGTGCTACAGCCGCCGAGACCAGAACCAACCAACCAACCAACCCCCCCTGAATCCCCCTGAATGGTAGGGCTGCCTTCATCATCCATTCGCTCATTTTCTGCAGGTTCCCGCCAAAGCCCTTCCACAGACTCCACTAAGATGCCCAAACCCATCTTTCCCTCCTCAACTTCCCAAGATCGATCAACCTTTGACGTCGTCAACATCCCATCACCACACTATCCATCCACCCATCCATCAATAAGCGCCCGTCGTCGTCGTCGTTCGCATTATTAACCACCCCCTGCTACTATTAAGAGAGACTGATTGGTCATGTTTCAAATCATCCCAGGCCTCAGCTCCGTTTGATGGAGCAGTCACCCACGTTAGTGGGGATCCAAACAGACCAAATCAATCAATCAAACACACTCCGACTCTAGACTCGAACGTCACAGTTCCCGGCGGCAGTCAACCCGCTTCATGACGATACTTTGCTGTATTTCCACGCATCAACCAATATGTGATGCTCAGCATCTTGCAGATATGCATGTGCCACAGTCGAGACCTATGCCGATATTGGTCTAGACAAGATCGTCATGGTCATCAGTACCGGTAAATACGGTGTGAGTGATACTTAGACTACTATACAATTTATTGACTACTCGAACATGATATACTCGTCGTCCCGTCCCTCTTGTCTCTTGTGTTTTCATCCGTCCCCTCTCGGTTCTTGGCTGTGCTTTCATCTTCTTTGGGATCTGTTGTTTTTTTTCCCATCTTTTCAATCATTACCTGACTTTGAATCCTCGTACATATTCATAATATCCACCCACAACATGATCTAGAGTGTCAGGTACACTCGAATTTCCTTGGAATAATTCTGTTCTTGTTTTGATACCCTGCGAGCCGGTCTCGCCTCGCCTTTGCCTTATCTTCATCTTGAAACACTCCTCGACGGAACCCACAACAGACGGGCCCAACATCATGGCCACCAACTGGTCCATTCCTGCACGACCTGTGCTTCTCCCTTTTATTGTCTTCTACTTTCTATACCTACCTCTCGTCGTCGCTTTGCAGGTTACGCCCAACTCGCCCTGCTCACAGTTCTGCATTGACGATACCGACCTCGACAGGTCTGATCCCAACTCGTCCAATACCAGTGGTGACGGTATCGTCTGCAAAGACGCAGACTTTACAAAAAACGCAAAAGGCCAAAAGTTCCAACGATGCCTAGCTTGTCTACAGGACAGCAATTTTGAAAGGGGACAAGAGAATGACCAGGATTGGTTTTTGTGTTAGTCAACTCACCTCATGGATCGATCACACCAGACTGACCGCAACCTCCATGCAGACAATCTACAATACTCCCTGAGTTACTGTGTCTTTGGTTATCCAAATGCTACGGGCATCGGCTCGAGCCCTTGCGTGACCTCTGAGGCATGCGGCGCTCTCGAATCTGCTCTCAAGACTGGCATTACTGACCCTGATGACCGGAGTCAATACGGCTATTGCAAGGCCGATGAGAATGCTATGCTCGGCGATGCCTACGAGAAATGCCATGCCTGTCTCAAAGCAGATCGTACCCAGTTCTTCGTCTCAAACTGTCAGTCACCTCACAACACCTAGTCTCCTGAAACTAAAGCTAACCAATCGCTCAGTTCTGGTGGCCTTGGAAGCCGGATGCCAGCAACAGCCCCCAGTTGGCACCCTCGTGGGACTAAACGACACAGTATTCAGCGATATGACCATTGAAATCGTTGATCCAAACCCTTCTGATGACGAGCAACCCACAGCAACTCTCTCCAACGCCGCCATCGCCGGGATCGTCATTGGAGCTGTAGTTTTCCTCATCGCAGCTGCTAGTTGCACCTACATGCAGTGGAGGAAGCGACGCAATCGCCTGGAGCGAAATCGCTATCGCGCATCCTCCCTCTCTTTCAGATGCCAAACTCACCTGACTCCCCGGGAGCCAGGTTTCCGCAACGTAACTGATGACGATCTCGGCCCGCCCAGGGATGAGAAGGCGGGAGCTCAGGAGACTGTATCACTCGAGCTGGGTCCCTTCGACATCGACAGCAAGGCCCCTTGGAATCCACGCAACGCACCCAAGTTATCTTTCCTCACTACTTCCCTCCCTTCTCCGCCTTTGGCTCACACAGACCTCAAATCGTCGGCCACTGACGATGTCTCACCGGCCTCAACTGTCTCCGTTCGCTCCAACGCTCCTCTTCTCTTCAGCTCGCACAACAGCTCTGGCCAACCACCCACGCCGCCCCCGCCTGGCATCGTCTCCCCGCTGTTTAGTCCAGGGTTCACCGTCACTACACCTCGCACGCCCCGGGCCGGCTTCCCTCGCGACATTGGCGATAGTAATAATCCATGGGGACAGTCCGTATCAGGCTCAAGTAGGGATTTGATGAAGAAGAATTCCTGGGGTAGTGTGGCTCCTGTAGAGATCCGCAATGTTCAGATCAAGTTTGACCCTCCGCCAAAGAAGGTGAAGAAGGGAAAATGAGTATGATAACGCACTCAAACTTCAATCTGGAAATAGTCGAGTAGTATAATAAAAAAGAGAACAAAATATCTACTCACCCCAGCTACTTTGACCGCTGACGAAATAGTTCACGTGAAAAAAGAGAAACTTGTCAAGTATGTGGTGCTGGCTTTTTTATGTGCCATATGTGCATGTTGTGATATTCATCCCTCTACCCCATTTCTAAACCCTTCCCCTTGCCCTAAATGTTGAACACTCCATACCTTACCCTCCTGAAAATGTACAGAAACAAGTGATGCGAATGCTGACCGCTAATAAAACAAGAGGGTTCCGCAGAAGAAGAAAAAATACAGTGATTTTCTTTTTTCAAAAAGAGTAAATCTCCCATCCAAACTGATGATTCCATCCATGGTCCCTTCTCATCACCACCCCTCCCATTTCCCATTATATGTTCGGTGTCTTCGTCACCTCTTACTCATTCTCATCCCACGGCGTAGCAGGACGACTGCTCATCTCGCTTTGCAACCTCTCGTTCTGGCCTCGGAACCATGTAGCACCTTCTTCCATTTCTTCTCTCATAGCTCGAAGTTCACTGATAAGTTTCTGTGCGTCGCTCATGACTCGTTTGTGAGTGTTGCCCGATGTCTTGTCCTTGTCTACTGGGTCGCCCAGATCGTCTGTAGGGCGTTTCCTCTTGTTCTTGGCAGTCTCTTCGGTAGTAGATATCAGGGCCGTTGAATCCTTCAGGCGGGACATGTCGCTGATGGAGGCACGTCGGATGGATTTATGGGGCGGTGGTGGCATTGTGCCCGGACGTTGAATCTCGTGACGGATGTCATTTGCCAGAGACTCGGGAACGGCAGTGCCGTCTGGCATTTGTACAATACCCATTGCTTTGAGACGCCATCTTTCAGAGACCTTGCTAACCCTATGACCAGGTTCTGGACTGGAAGTATCTCTCGATGACATCGGCGGGAGAGAGCGACGGAAACTTGAAGATCCGCCCAGAAGCTTCTCCCGCAGTGCCTGAGTCTTAGAGCCGCCCTTGTTAGACAACTTTGACATCTTGGATTGTTTGCTTGAAACAGAGCCGTTGACGGATGGCGTCCTACGCACTATCCTGGCAATAGCGTCCCCCTCGTTCTCAACGCCCGACAGAATCCCGGACGCAAGTAGAGCATCCTCTTGCTCCTCAATTCTCCTGGGTTGTTTGTGCCTGATTACATCCAAGAGTTCCTCGGATCGGTTCGTTTCCGCAAATTGAGCCTGTTCTCGCGCAGCTTTTCGAGCAGCTATTTTTTGTGCCTTGAGTTGTGCTATTCTTTGGGCCTCGTAGTATTGCCTCATCTCATCTCGCGCGCTACGACGTAGCTGACTGAGCCGAAGCCCTCGAGCAATCTCCCTCCACTTATAAAAGTACTTGACTGAGAGATTGTAGGTCCGGAATTGGTTCGCCTCCTCGAGTGCTCTCGCCTCTTCTTCCTCCTTCTTTTTTCTCTGTCGATCCCTTTCAAACTTTATGTATACCTCTTGCAGAATATTGTCCAACATGAAAGCTTGAAAGTCTTGGAGAAGTCCTTCGTCTCCCTGAACGTACCATTTGGTAAAGTCGCCCATGAGATCACGAGGAGGACTGGGAGGCGCAGCAGGGGAAAGAGGGCTTGGAGATGGAAGTGTAGTTGGCTTTGATACGCTCCCTGTAGCTGATGGTTGAAAGAGCCCACTTGGCTCCGGAGGCTGCGTGTTCGTGACGCTATTGAGGGTTGGGAATGCAGGTGTTGGCGGTTGTATCTTAGCCCCAACTGTCTCGGTGGTAGTCGCAGCGGCCGGCTTATCATTTTCTGCTGGCTGTACTGAAGGAGGTTTGCTCAAGTTGAATCCTTGGAATGCAGGGGTTGCAGCTTTTGGCTGAGCTGCCTCGGAGCTGGAAGGAGGTGCGAACGGCTTGTAACCTTGGTTGGCGTTGGAGGGACTGGAAGCGGTCTGTGGGGTTGGGGGAGTAACATTGATCCCAGGTAGTTTGGTAGCTTCTAAAGACGGAGGTGGAGGTAGAGAAACCTTCGGTGCCTCTTCTTTTGTTGGCAGTATGCCACTTGTAGGCGCCGAAGAAGTCGGTAACCCTGGAGATTGAGTTGACAAAGAGCTCGCAATGGACGGCGGTGTGAAAGGATTTTGCTTTGCTGGTGGTTGAGCTTGATCCGAGGGATTCGTAAAAGCACTGAAAGGGCTGGATCCGGTAGTAGTCGGAGTACCATTTAACCCCTGATTCGAAGTCCATGTGCTGGTCTGAGGGTTGCCGATGACAGATGGCGTAGTTGATGGGATCAAGCTGGCAAACGGATTGACTGCTGGCCTATTGTTGGTACTCGGTGCTGGAGCTGAAGCAAATGGGTTCGAAGAGGTTGATTTTTGCAGAGTCAAAGGGGTATTTGAAGGGGTTCCGTTGGCTGTGTTCCCTATAATGAATGTAAACGTCAGACCCAGTTGGTTTCGGACGTCTTAATTTGCCAATCTTTAGCGATTCATTATGAGCCAACTAGATTGCCCGAGGCGCAAAATTCGCGGACAATCCGTGGTATCGTAAGTCTCTGTCTGAATGCGATAGCATGGTCGCCCTGCACAGGACAACCGTACCCTCATGCAGGAATATATGAGAGGGACGTGGATATGTAGAATCTTGTAGAGCAAATTAGACTTGGAGAGGGGAGGTTTCTTACCTATAAAGCCATTGATAACATTGTTGTTGTTGTCATGATTATTATTATTGTTGTTGTTGGTGGTGTTGTTGTTGTTGCTGTCCGCCAAATGTCCTGGCTGTTTCGTTGAGAATGGACTCGAAGAGGACGTCTTGGGTCCAAAAGTCGAGGATGGAGCAACGGCGGACTCGGTATCAGAGACAAAAAGACTGCCTTCGTCAACACCGTTGGTCGCGGGCTTGATCGTGGTAGCGTCTCCCAAAACGCTTTCGTGAATGAGTTGTGGGAGAGACCTGTTGCCGCGCTTTCGTTCAACGAGGCTCCAAGAAAATTGATGGCTTAGTCGGAGATGAGGCAAAGATTGTCGGTTGTCGAGTATCAAATACTGCCTGCTGACGTCTGAAGGAGCATCGTCACACGTGCCGAATTTCAAGTTATGCAGTTCCGCAAACTCAATGGCTTGTTCCACGGTGTCAAACCGGAGAAACTTGTTCAGTTCTGCGGCGGTCACATCCTTGGTAACCTCTCTGGGCCTCATCAGAGCTTTCTTGACAGTCGATAAGATGGAGCGGCGTAGACGAGGGAAATGGCACTCTGCAAAACATGCCATAGTGTAGGATACTTTTGGATCCTCGAGGATCCGAAAGTAGGAGCTATAAGCTGATGCGGCCGCTAGAGAGGGCGCATCCTTGAGTGGTCCATGGAAATCCCAGGTGTTCTGCAAAGCTTCGACCAGCGAGACGGCAGTTCTGACCTCGTCTGAGTCTTTCCACAGGTGTGGCTTCCACTGCCTTTGGAGAGTTTCGAGGATGTTGGAGTCGAAAGCATGAAAGACCAAGTAATAGGCGCGAAATTCGGCCTCGTTGTCGCAGCGAATGCCTTGCTCGTTGCAGTCGTCGTATGCATCGCGCAGCGACAACAGAGCCTTACCAAGCTGCTCCAACTCTTGCTGTTCCACAAAATCCTCAGGCGCTTTTCCATCTTGTGTCAAAAGGTGCAGTGCTGTAACGTGGAACCTAGCGATGTTTTCCAAGACATAAACTTGTGTTTGCATCTCCTCAGCAGTAAGGGATGAAAAGAATGTGAAGTCGCGACGGATGGCTCGTGTTCGATCCCAGAGAAAACCATGCAGTGTGGGAAGGTTCTTGTCGGATTGTAATAGGTCGTCGATGAGGTAGTCGAGGGTTCTCCGTAATGCGGCCACGGATCGAACATCCATAGGAAGTGGCGCTTCTTGTCCAGCAGCAGAACGAGCCAACTTTTTTATCATGCGTTGCGTATTGGGCATGCCTGTTTTGGAATTCTTCTCTGGTTGGTTAACGTCCGACTCGTTGATGCGCGTAATCTTTTCATATTCGGGGCACATGTCCTCGCAGATGCCTTTAAAGTCAATGGCATCCTGAAGTGTCTTGCGCTTGTCCGGATCGTCGATGATACCGCCTTTTGTCAGAGATGCGCGCACTCTGGTACGGTAGGCCTCGTACTTTTCTCGAAACTTGGCCACCTCCACCTTGTTATCGGGGTTGCCAGGCTGTGACGGCCATTGGGGTGGATGGATGCCCTCTTTATGTAGTTGATCATACACCTTTTTGGCATGGGGATCGTTCGAATGAAATGCTTTCGGCACTCTTTGGTTGTTCGAATCGCGACTCGATGATGACGATGTTGGTCGCGAACCAGCGTCACGCGTTTGTCCGAAAGGGTTACTGGCGCCATGACTACGCGAATCGTTGTTGAAGGGGTTTCTGGTGTTGCTGCCAGCGCTGAAAGGATTTTTGTTGTTGTCAGTGTCGTTGTTATCTCTCTTCTTCCTCCCCCTCTGTCTACCTCCGCCATCGCTCAAATCCCCATCATCCTTCTGAAATGGATTGTTGAATTTTCGCTTTCCCTCATTATCGCTTTGATTGTTGGATCGCGTATTGCGCTTGTTCTTGTTGAACTGTGTCGAGCCGCCTGCACCATCAGTACCAAATGAGCCTCCCTCACCCCCAGAATTGGTCGCGAAAGGATTGAACACTGTCGACGTGCTCTGCGTCGGCTGGCCGAAGGTTGAAAACATTTGGCTTGATGATGCAACGGAAGTCGCACTCATCGAGGAAATCGTTTGGACATGAGGAGGATAGAAAGCCGCACGATGCGTGGATGGCGTGACAAAGAATGCGCTATACGAGCCGTTTTTTGAGGTTGGAGTTTCTTTGAAGTTGAAGTTGACTTTGGTAAGTTACGGTGCAATCAGGTGAAAGCAAGCTCGTGCCTACCTATTCTGGGCAGCTCTTGCTACTGGATCTCAGGCTTCCCACACCACCCCGTGACCAGAATTCTTCCAGCCACCCTATATTAGTCATCGCTAAAGTGGGCCCTTATTTTGTTCAACTGTCAAAGTCAGCTATACCTAATTCAATCAGATTCTCAATATCAAACACTCAACAAGGCTCCCATGGTCACAGATGACATCTTAAAGCATACGAGAAAGAAACAAAACGAAGAAAACTGACTTCATTCAATTCATTACCGACCCAAATCCCAAAATTGCTTTTATCTTCCAGCGGTTAAACATCCATTTATGGTATATCCCAGATCTATTTTCCTATCCCTCATCAGGTTTACCTCACATTTCGACCCCGGATTCGAGCAGGGCCAAGCTCTCTCCTGATCTCTTCCAACTGTTCCAAGCCAGTCTGTGCCTTGTTCTTCTTGTTGGTCCTCTTACCAGGTTTGGTAAAGTTACCGAGGAAATCGTCCATGATATTATCGAAATCTTTTCGGATAGGTCCATCTACGGTGGACATTGATGACACAGCTGATACTGACTGTAGATCATCGTCCCCATCCTCATTGTACTGCTCTTCAATCTTGTCGAATCTGGCATCAAGCAACGTCATCTGCTCCGTTCTCACCATGGACGAAGATGTCATGGAGTAGCTAGAGGCATCCGTAAGGGCACCCTTTCTCTTCTTTCGCCTACCGCCGTTGGTGGTCGTGGTCCAGTTAGACTGGAGCTCAGAAGGGGCCATTGGTACACGGCCGCTCTTTTCGTCCTTCTTGAACTGTTTGAACTCCTCCATCCAATCTTGAGATGGTCCCTCTTCGGGCTGTTCTGTTGGTGCCTTCACAAGCTGCGGAACACCATCGTCCTTATACTCCTTGGTTGGCTTGGCTGTAGCATCTGATTCCCACCCTTCATCGTCATCATCGTAGTATGCGGATTCCTCAAACTCGAAGTCGTCGAGTTCCCGTCCATCTTTAGCAAGTTCCTGGAAAAAGTCGCCCTCATCGTCTTCGTCAACGTAGGCGTCGTCTTCCAAAGCCTCAAGGACTTCTCTCAATCGAGGATCCATATCGGGTTGAAATCCCTTGATAGAGTCGGGAATGTCCTGCTGAGCCTCGTATGTCACTCTTGTGAGATTTTTAGAAGGAAGAATCTCGTCATCAAACATGTCACCAGCCGTGTTCTCCATGTCCAGTTTCTTCAAGGCATCTTCGAGAGATTGCTTCTGCTTCCCCTTCCCTTTGTTCGCTGTGGCCGAAGACTCAACAAAAACAACTTCGCCGCCGCCAGTGTTGAGGTCGCGCATGTGCTGCATGTAATCGTACTCGGAGTCATCGAAGTAGATGCCGTGGTTGGCTGCCTCACCCTCGTTGGCACGAATAGCCTCAGCCTCATAGCCCAACTCGGATACCAGATCATCTAAGCCTTTGCCCTTTGAAACACCATTTTTGTTTTGGGTAGGGTTGAGGACCATGGAAGGGGCATTTTCGTCGTGGATAAGAGGGTCATTTTGTGGTCGGTGGACGAGGGTAAAGTGCTGGGCCGACTTCTTATCGCTAACTTCAAGTCAGTAAGTGATGGTCTGAAGAGAGGTAACTGCTGCTTTGAGTATGTGACTTACATCCATTTACGAGGCATTTTAGCGACTTGACCACAAAAGCAGTCAGAAGAAATCCCGGGGTTCTAGAAACAGGAGCAAAAGAGTGAACGGTTATGTGATGGGTTATGATACGAGGTTAGGCCCCCATTACAATTCATCCGGGTAATGTGAAATTCTAGCGGGGTGATGGAGGAAAAAAAAAAAATCCTTATCAATATTTGTACAGTAATCAGCTTCTTACACACCGTACATCGTGATGCTTTATGGTGGTATCACACAGTGTCATTTGATAATCCCCCGCGGCGACCCCGAAAATTTGCCCCTCCATCAACAGTCATCAGTCAGCGGGGCAATCACAAGTCACAATCATATTATTCAGTCGCATTCCACCTTCGACATTTAACATCTTCATACAACCAAACATCCTTCCTTCCCATTACTGGGCATTCTATAGCTTGGAACCGCGGTTCCTCGTACTAACATACACATTCACGAAACACCTCGAAAGTAACCCGTCAAAATGGTTCTGGCAAAGTCCAAGAACTCGGTCGGTCTGGGCAATGCCCTTATGAACGATCGTTTCGGCAAGGGAAAAGGCAACGAAAGAAAGAGAACCTCTGCCATCACCAGAACGAACCATGCCACCGGAGAACAATATCTGGTCAACGAGAAGAAAGATGCCGCTTGGGTCAAGATGCGGTCAGTCACCGAGCAGGGCGCTCTGGACGAGTTCCTTGCCACCGCCGAACTTGCCGGTACAGACTTTACTGCTGAGAAGATGAATAATGTCAAGATTATCCACACCGACCAGAGAAATCCATGGCTGCTATCCGCTAATGAGGAGAGGGCTGTTCTTGGAAAGCACAAGCAGCACAAGGGACGCTTGACGGTACCACGAAGACCTCACTGGGATGCTTCTACGACACCAGAAGAGTTGGACCACAGAGAGCGTGAGAGCTTCCTGTCATGGAGACGAGGTCTCGCCGAACTGCAAGAAAACAACGATCTTCTCATGACACCATTTGAGCGTAACCTGGAAGTCTGGCGACAACTCTGGCGAGTTATTGAGCGATCCGATCTTATCGTCCAGATCGTCGACGCTAGAAATCCTCTGCTTTTCCGATCTGATGATCTCGAGGATTACGTCAAGGCTGTTGATCCCAAGAAGGAGAATCTGCTACTCATCAACAAGGCTGATATGATGACTCCCAAACAGCGACTCGCATGGGCCAAGCACCTCCGAAAGGCTGGCATTGCCTACAAGTTTTTCTCTGCTCAGCTTGCCAAGGAACTCAACGAGGCCCGAGAGCTCGAGAGCGATTCAGAAGATGAGCCACAGATAGCTGCCTCATCATCTACCGAGAAGCCTGCTGTGGAAGAGGTGCAAGGAGAGAGCAGCAGTCAGCAGGAGGGTGCTCCTTTGAACGAGACTGAGACACCAGAAGAAGATACTGAGATCTTGACGGTTGAGCAGTTGGAGGACATCTTTTTGAAGTATGCGCCATCCGACTCAGGTTAGTTATAAACTTCGCTTCTCACTCAGAAAACATATACTAACATCTGCAGCCTCCGATCACAAACTCCAGGTTGGCTTGGTAGGATACCCCAACGTCGGTAAATCATCCACCATCAACGCCCTCATCGGTGCAAAGAAGGTCTCCGTCTCGTCTACTCCCGGAAAGACCAAGCACTTCCAGACCATCCACCTCAGCGAGCGTGTCATTCTCTGTGATTGTCCTGGTCTCGTCTTCCCCAACTTTGCTACCACAAAGGCCGATCTTGTCTGCAACGGTATCCTTCCTATCGACCAGCTCCGTGAGTTCCAGGGTCCCGTTGGCCTAGTTGCTCAACGTATCCCTCAGCCTTTCCTTGAGGCTGTCTACGGTATTAAGATCAAGACTCGGGCTATCGAGGAGGGTGGTACCGGCATCCCTACCGCCCCTGAACTCCTCCGAGCCTACGCTCGCGCTCGTGGATTCCAGACTCAGGGTCTTGGTCAGCCTGATGAGTCCCGAGCAGCTCGTTATATCCTCAAGGACTACGTCAGCGGCAAGTTGTTGTTCGTGTCCCCTCCTCCTGACGTTGACGATGCCGTCTCTTTCAACCGAGAACTCTACGACGAGAGCCACTTGCCCGAGAAGCGCCGCGCTGCACTCAACACTGCATTTGACCAGCTCTCTGTCGCCGACCCCGCCAGCAGCGAACCTTTCCTCAACGAAGACGTATCGGATCTGGCCTCAACAGTAGATGTCCCCCTCCCTGCGGGTCCTAAAACACAAAAGCTCGACAAGGGCTTCTTCGGTCCCAACAGCAACCAGGGTCACGTTTCTCAGCCATTCAACTACCAGTACACTGAGCAGGGCAAGGCCGCCAATCTGACCGGACGCAAAGCCCGTACAATCATGGCTCTTGAGAATGGCCTCGATCCTAAGGATGCGAAATTGGCGTCAAGCAAGAAGCACTTTAAGGGTAACCCTTCTGGTGGTAAGGGCAAGCGTCGCATAGCAAGGAAGCTCAACGCAGAAGAAGACTAAATGGACTTCATCAAGTATGGAATCTTTTTTCTTCTCGTTCTCTTTTTTGAAGATGACATATATTCGTACAAGTACAAGGCGGAAAAGGAGGACTGGGTACATGGAAGATGGATGGGAACAAAAAAAAAGGGTGCATTATCGGTCTGGTTGATTTGGGTCACATAACTAGACTGTCACGACGACAACATCTTGCCTACACGGCCAAGATACGGGATATGAACTTTTTCTATGTTTTTCAATTGGATTTTTCAAGTTAACGTTTGTGTTTTTTTTTTCTTTCTTTTCTTTTTTGCATGCTCCCTCTTTTCTATCACTATGTGACCGTGAATACAACTCCAATCTGGGTGGGTTTGCCATACACACAATGAAGAACACGATAGCCGCGATATTAAAAAAAGGCAGAAGTGGTAATGAATGAGAGAAGCAGGAACAGAACAGGTAAAGAAAGAAAAGGAAAAGTTTGGGTATTGACTGTCTGTCTACGACTCGTCTGCAGTTCGCCGCCTGCAGGACAAGTTCACATGAGGAAATGATCAAATAACACATGCCATTTTCCACGTATGCTAGTTCCCATCATGCATCCCACCCCCCCAAGAACTCCAGTTGTTGTGCTTGAGAATAAAGCAGATTAGCTTAAAAAGAAAAGTGAATGAATGTTGAACGGTCAGTCAAGGACATTGTCTGTCCTTATTATAAGTTGCCAAAGAGTGTCCTGTGAAGGTCATCGAAGGCTTGCTCTCGATTCTTGACGATCGATTGCTCTTTTATATAAACGTTTTGTGCCGCCCACTTTGCCCAATTCGCCAAACTGGCCATGGCCGTGTGACGCTGAAATTCTGCGTTCACCGCTCGCAATTCGAACTTTCTGCTTGACACTCTCAACCCAAGCTTTGTTCTCTTCACTCATTTCCACCTTCTTACCAGAAGGACCGGCAAGGCCAAGGAATGAGCTATCGTCTTCTGCCCAGCTGTACGAATTTGACCTTGACCGGTTTGACTCTTCTGACGATGGGCCTTCGTCAACCGGTGCAGGTCCGGCAGCCGGGGTCCTGGGCAGTAGCTTGGGTGCTTCGCTGCTCAGAGCACCGACACTTCTACGTGTCTTGCGTACAGCGAGGGGTGTCATTGGTGAGAGCTCAAGGGCGGAGTGAGGGCGACTAGCCGGGCTGGATCCCATGTTGGATCGGCGCGTGACGGGTATTTCAGGAAGGACCTCAACCTTTGTGTTTACTCCACTGGCAGATCGGCTTTTATGGTGACTGGCATATTCTTTGAGGTACTCGCCTAGATCTGCCCATCCACCACCGACTCGAACCATGACGCGTTCCCCCTTCTCACCAACACATCGGATAAAGAGCTTTATTGGCGCTTCGCCCGTTGAGCGTGAGAGGTGATAAACCTTGATCGCCTGCTGACTTCGGCTTTTGGGTCGCGGGTTTTTGGCAGGCGAGAGCGTAAATGAAGGTGTTCCGGCACGAGATGATAGACTCGAAGCGCTTCTGCGAAATGGTTCTATCGAAGGTCTCTTCCTTACTCGGGGCAGTTTGAGATCCGGAGGGTTAAGGTTGATGGCAGGAGGCTCCGAGGCTAGCTTAATCTTAGCTGGGATAGACTCGATGATCTGACTGATCTGTTGGCGCAACTGCTGGTCACCACTGCTGTCTCGGCGATGAAGTGGACTAGCAAATTCGGAGATGGAGAACGAATCGTCGAAGTCATCCATGAATGAGTCGTCGATAGATGCTGTATCCAGCAAAAGATCGTCAACATCGCCCCTTGGAGCGAGTAGAGGACTGTCGAAAGGTACCACAGATGATTCCCTAGAGTCAATTGGACGCATTGGCGGAGAGCTAGGAGGGCTGGCCTGGACGTATTCGGCTTCACGGATCCGCATTCGGGGCAGGTCAGGAGATGCTGAAATCTCGGGCATATCGCTGGAGAGGTCATCAAAGTAGCTTGATGGTTCACGGGTTGGGGTATGATGCTCTGCCACGTCTCCGTTCCTCTGCGCAAAAGGGCGAAGAGGAGGCAGCTCGGGCGACCCATCGCCGTCACCATCAATGAACCCTTCTGAATCATCTGCGAGGTCTAGCGTCTGTGAATAGCTCTCTTTAGGAGTCTTTGGTGTGTGCGACGCCGATTCGCTGGTGTCTTGCCGGTGTTCTATAGTCGGTGTCGGAGGCTGGGTGTCACTTGAAAAAGAAGTCTGGTCTCCAGTTCCGTCGAAGCTCTCATTCAGATCGCGTCTGGGATCAATCAGTTCTTTAGTAAGAACGAATGCGGGCCGGCCTGGTTCTCTCTGATGACTGCTCTTCTTTTGAGGCTCTGGCACTACGGTCTCGGCCTCAGAAACTCCAGAGGGAGTCCTGGACATGGCATTATTGCTGAAAGGACCAGCCTTGCCGGGCAGCCTCAGAGGAATAGGCTGCACCCTTGTGTTAGCATCAACTGAGTCCTCATCACTAGGTGAATCATTCAAGGAGTCATCTAGATCAAGACCGTCGCCTAGCTGTGTGTAACCGTCCGTCACAAAGCTTTCGTCCTGTTGAATAGATTCATCTGGGCCTATAGACCTCTTTAATGGTGACGGCGACCGAGATGGGCGTGACCGGACAGCGGCTGCCCATTCAGTTTCTCGAATCTTTCGTTCGCAAGTTGCAACCCAATCGGCATAGCTCCTCTCAACCTTCTCCATCCTGTCCAACCAGTCGTCAGGAAGGGTATCAGGGAGACCCTCCAGGCAGTCGAGCATATAGTCCAGTGTGCGACCCGGATGCGAGATCTTCTTTTCGAGAACTGATTTCATGACGTTGAAATCACTCCGTGACAGTGTCGATTCTTTTGGTGACGTCCCTGCCTCTAATGAATCTGCCTTCTTCGCTGGTAGGGCAATAGCGTTCCATCCCGACGCAAGGGCAACCTCGGCGTCTTCAATAGCCAACAGCAAGGACGGTATTTGTCGTGAAACACTGAGCCTCAAGTTCCAGTCCTGGATCAGGCGAGATAGCCTGGCAAGGTTTGGCAGGGCCTGGATGACAACAGCAGTGATGACTGCGGTCAGGTCCTCCATGCGGTTGTAACTAGAGCTCGATAAGTGCCCTATCATGGTAAACTCGGTCAAGGGCGTACCCGGCCGAGATAGGGGTAGGATATGGTTGTTGAGAACATGTGCTTTTATCTCTTCAATGCCCAGCTGGTCTAGATCACGCTGAATCTGCGCCATCCTTCGTTCGAATGTCGATATTTCATGGGCAGATAAACTCCCCATGCGATCATTGGTCTCCTCAGCAGGAACCGTGAGTTGGGCGGATCGCCTCTTGAGCTGGGCCTGACTCGGCACCTCGAACCCGGTAGAGCCAGGTTCGGAGGGCCAAGGCCAGCTCTGCAATTCATCAACCCATTCCCAAATAGCCCTGGAGGCGGCAGCTGTGCGAATTGTGAAATCAAGTTCGGAAGAGGAAGCCCGGTCAAGGCACGCGCGCAGAGCGCCGGTAGCGTTGTCGAGGGTGTCGACAACAGTTCGAGGCGCCAGGTTGGCAAGAATATCATCTGTGAGGCGGAGTCTAGGGGGCGGTGAAGTGGAAGTGAAATGCCGCGAGTGCCTCTGAGGAGGCGCGGGTGTGTCGGCCATGGCTATTTTCTTGTGGGAAATCAAGATCGAGACAGAACGTACGATCGCGAAGGCATGGTCTATGAACCTGGGGACAAGTCGACAGGGCAGACAGCAATGATGATATAGATGCCCATATCGAATGGAAACGCAAGAGGAATATTTATTGTTTCATGAATCTCCCGTAGAAGAGTTCGTCTGAGCGGCGATGGGAGAAGAATCGAGATGGAAGAATGGCTGCCCTGGTCGGAAAAGCTGATCGATTGGCGAGAAAGCGTGGCGGCAAAGGAAAAGTTTGGTCCCAAGGATGGTCTGGTTGCTTCTGATTTCAAGTAGGCAAAGCGAGATGAAAGAATCCAAGTTGGAAAGGATAAGAAATGGAAGAAGAAAGGATGGTAATGAAAGAGCGACGATGGACAGTCAAATGACGAATAGGTGAGCGAGGAATTGAAAGCCGAGGGGGGGGGATGACCGATGGGGGTTCCTGGTTGAGGTATTGTAAAGCCGTGTTTGACTGGTTTGTAAAATTGAAAGAAAAAAAAAAGCAAAAGCCAGGAACAGCAAGGAGGAGCAGGCAATGAAAGGAGTGAAGGTAAACTAATGGAAATTCAAAAAGAGAAGCAGAGGAATATCGGGTCGGTGAAGAGGCCAAGTGGAAGGGCTAGTAGGAGGGAGCCGAAGCAATTGGATAAGAAGTCGCGAATGAAGAGAAATTGAGAGAGGCCTGGAGTTGGACAGAGAAAGTACTAACGTAATCCAAGAGTCGTGCGGCGCCAAGACAAGGGCCACGTCGAGCGGGTCGCGTTGATTCGACTGTTGGAGATGGTGGGGATATGAGTTTATTGTTTATTACAGTTTATTACAGTACAGTCTTGCTGACGATAGCACAACACAACACAACACGCTGGATCAAAGCACAGAGCAGTGGCCGGCTAGACTACAATACGTAGCTTAGCTTGACTCAGTCAACAGTTGCAGACGACAACAAGAGACAAAAGGGGGTTTATGGGGAAGGTACGTAGACCAACCTCAGCTCAGGGCGACAGGGCTTCAAGTGTAGATTCCTCATTAAAGACCAGGGTGATTATGGCTGACTGACAAGTTATAAGGGGGCGAAATTCGTTTTTCTGCTAGAGTTGGATTTCAGGTTGAAAAAAAGGTAAAAAGAAAAAGAGAAAAAAAAGAAAGACAAAAGAAACAGAACATCAATCCCATGTCATTTAGACAAGGCGATAATGATGATGTTCAGACAAAGCCTCTGGAAGAGCTTGCAGGATGATGCTTGAATGCTATGCGTCTGTAGTGCCACTGACGGAAGGTAATACAGGGGGTAGAGCCCTCTGTAGATAGGCAGGCGGATCTGAGGAAAATAGGGCGAATTGGAAGCTTCAGAAGCTACGGGCTCGGGACGCAAGTCGACGTCGTTATACTATGTACATACCTATGTACTACAAACTCGGGGGGAAGAAGCAGGTGAACAGCGAGTACAAAATCATTTCAAATGTCAACAGACACTCCCACTGACTCCGGTTTCCCTTTCCATTAAAGACCTCCTGTCAACTGATCATACATTCTAGGCGAAAACGCCTCCAGAATGGCACAGCAACTACCTGACTTATTAAACACCCCCAACTTCATCAACCGGGAAACAAAAAAAAAACAGATTGACATGGGACGTGTTCAGGGGGTGGGAGATGATGTAAACAAGGGGAAAGCTTCTGTCACTTCCTCCCCCCCTCCTCGATTCGGATGCAACCAGATCTAATCTTGACAATCCAGTGATTAGATCGCATCGTACAACCATATTTTCACTTCCATGTATATTGAAGTCAGTATCATGCCAAACATCCTTCACTACCTCAAATCCATATTGATCAATCCCCTGGGACCCCATACCTCCTCAAATAAATTTAAGAGACTGCTAGACATGGTGTCAAACATAGACTGCTAAGCAAGACTTTTCGCCAGCCTGACATCTTTGACTCAACAAATCCCAGATGCCATGATACCCACCGCCCATAAACGTGCCCGCCGCGACGCCTACGATAACTTGGCATTGCTTTTTCGACTCTCTCTTGATATTCAATCCACTCGATAGCCTCACCAACCCCCATAACCCCGGCATGTCTTCTTCCTCGACCGTTGCCTTAAAAAATTAATTTGCATTAGCAAAAGGCCATGGGATCATACCATTCATACACCTCCAGCTGGATACGGCTAACTTCCACATCACATAGCCTCAGTCCCGAATTCAACTCACCACATTCATGTGAAACTCACTACATTGATAAAGGGACTCAACAGTTTATAATACTCGAGTGTATTCTATCTGATTTCTTCATCTACACAATTGCCAGATCATGTGCCATATTATCTTGAGACAAGAATCACATGGCCCTTGAAACCACCACATATCCTATGCACACATTTGATAGTGAAAGAGATTTTCTCTCTGCCACTTGAAATCGCCTGATTGGCTTCATAACTTCGTGCAAAAGCGTGTTCAACCCTTTTTGATACCTTGACCAACCAACAATCCATAAAAATCAACCGTTCCATTCCAAGCACATACGCCACCTCGAGGTGAGAGCCTGGGCTCAACATCAAGAAAAATGAACCTCCCCATTTCGAACACCAAATAAACATGCATCTGATTTATTCCAAACAAACGCAAGATGCACCACCGCACTGCGCCTAAAGTGGAAATAAATCACAACTATCGACGAACCCAATGGATAGATAGGAAAATGAACAAGGAAAAAAAAAAATCAAACGCTTTTTAAGCCTGTGCATGGATCTCATTGTTCGAGAGTCCGTCAGGCTTCATGGAAGCATCCGCCTCCGCATTAATAGCCCAATGAAGGGCTTGCTCAGCCGTCATGGTCGGCTCCTCAGGACCACGACCCAAAACACTGGCGATGATGCTATCGTCGTTATTGTTCACGCCCTCGGGGGGGAACTGGAGCCACTGATCGACGTCAAAGTCAGTTCCAGCCACAGCGTTCCAATCAAATTCGTCATGTCCCTGCATAAAATCGAGATCCATGTTGCTGACATCCAATTGCATCTCATCCGAAACGTGACTCGCACTGGGCGTGAGATCCTCGGCAACTGATTCCAGTTCCGTTTGAGGCGGCGAGTTGTTGGAAAGTTCCAAGGCTGCAGCATTGATCGTGTTAGGTGGCATCATCGCTGGCGTAGGTGTAGGTGCAGAGTTGACCTCCTTGGGTTTCTCGTTAAAGAGCGACTCGGAAGCCGTCATGTAAGGTGCATTCTCAGGTGGCGGCGTTTGAGCACTGAAATCCACAGGCGCACGCTTCATTGTGGCCAGCGCCGAAGGTGCTGCACTAGCATTGATATCAATAGCTGCCTTTCGCAAGGCGGCATCAAGGAATCCCGTTGCGTAATCGGCGGCGGCATACACTTCGCGAAGCTTCTCCATGACCCGCATGCACTGACGGAAACCACGTGTCGCTCGCTCGCGAGCTTGGGAGGCAGGGTTCTTCATCTCCAGAAGATGAATAATCATAGCAGGCAAGATTACTGTCACGCCAGTCGTGGGGAGGAAGCGTTCAAGGCGGAATTGATGCAACTCTGTAGCCATGCGAGTAATGTGCATAGCAGCGTCGCGGACACGTAATCGAGACATGTCCTGAACCTGACGCGAAGTCGTCGGTGCTTGAAGTGGCGATGAAGGAAGGAACTGTGGTCGATGGAGGGCTGAGATGGTCGTGTAGTAGACCATATGGAGTAACGTTCGTTGAACCGCAATGGTCGACCGCCCTTCCTTGACATCCAAAGGAGTAAGAGTGCGGTACTGGCAGCAGTTAGGGAGAGACTCGGCCCAGGCAAGGAGTTCATGGTCCACAGCATTGACACTCTCAACGTTATCCAGCTGTTTGTTAGGGAAAAGCATCATGGTGCTGTTGGTAGTGTTCTCGGGCTTCATCTTGTCACGGATCAAGACGGAATATTGGGTCTTGAGCATGTGGCTGATGCACACACAAAGCTGAGCCTTAGCAATGCATAAAATGGCCAGCTCGCGCTGCATCTCAACGTCTCGGACAAGCGTGCAGCTGGCGGGAATGACTGTGTTCTCCTGTGGAAGAGCCTCAAGCTCAAAATCGCTCGCTTCCAGCATGGGCACGTCGAAATCTTCATCCTTGATTCGTGTAGGTCGTCGCATGCCGAGTGCAATAAGTCGATCTCGCATGAAGCATGACCACCAGATTCGCTTCCACAGCTTCTGCTTTGCAGGCGTCATGCTTGTTGAGCCGGGGTTGCGGTGAAGACCGATAGTGTGGGCAAGCGAGATGGCTACGCCCATCCAATGCCAGGTGTCTTTCTGATCATCAGGAGTTTCATACCAGTACGTCATCAGCAAAAGTGCCTGAACCAGGACAAGGCGATCTGATTCGTAGTCGAAATCATAGAGTAGCTGTGAGATTGTAAGCAAATGTTCCATGGGCTTTTCTTGCTCCGCTGGGCATCAGGGGGCGCCAAACATACCCGAGTCTTCTGGAAGAAAGCTTTGCGAGCGGCTTTTCGTGTCGAGTAGCCTCCTTCACGCAGGTACTTCATGTCCACGAACGCCGAGGCAGCAAACATCACAGCCTGGTATAAAAAGAGACTAGTCTGGCCACTGGATCCGTCCCGGCTGTTGACTGTTCCAAGGAAACTATTTAGGTCCATGAGTGGCATGTAGGGGTGGACAAACTCGACGTAAGCCTGTAGCAGAGCGTTTTGTAATGACAGGGCGGGAAGGGACAGAGCCCCCTTGATCTGAAGGTATTTTACATCCTCGACGGCGATCTTACTCGGCAGAGGTCGAAGAAACGCGGGAAGCTGTGATGGGAGTAAAGGCTGGGCAGTAAGCTGTGGAGGAGATCGAGTGTCGCTCTCCTCGAGGGAGCTGTTGAGATACTGAGCGGTGCGCAAGTTGTCAAAGACGGAGGAATTGGTCATCAAACTTGACCAAGACGGTCGATGAACCTTGTTTTCTACAGGGGCGGTAGGCTGTTTGTTGGGTAGCATAGAGTCATTGCGATAACCCGAGCGTTGGTCTGGAGTTCCTCAGTCAGCAAGCTCTCATCATCTTCATCATCATTCGAGTGTTTCAAGTCCATGTAGTTAGGATTTGGAGTCGACAATAGTGGGGTTGTAGAGGAAGGAGTGGGTCGAAGGGTTGTGCGTGCGGAGAACGGACACATTTCTCCAACAAGGTATGGGCCCATAAATTGACCCAATCAGAACCATGGCAGCGATAACCCGATTCGGAAACCAGGGTTGAGGTGATTTCACTCAGACAAAACTTACAAATCATGTGAGGAACGTGGCTCTCGAGCGCAGAACTGCTCAAGAAACTGGGAGGGCCATCAATGCTGCTGCTTGAGATCGCTGAACCACTGCTTGGACGCCTAAGATCGGCGGTGCTCATGCTTAACGGGTTGGTGGCAGACGATTTGCAACGTAGCTCAGCTTCGGTGGATATAGACTGGCCCGTGGTACTTGAGGCGAGAAGATTCTTCCTGCAAAAACGGGTCAGTTTACCAGGTTCCTTCATCATGCCGTAGTCTCTGCCTCATTGTTGCATGGTGTCATCCGAAGCAGCCGATCAAAATTAATCCAAGGCTGGATACAATGAATTGAGACCCAACATTTCCGGTACACGATGGCTGGAAAGAATTCGACTTCCACTTACTTGCGTCGACGACTCTCTTGCACAACACACTGCCAAAACAAATTAGCCAGAGCTCTGGAAAAGACAGCATAGATCGAGGGCGATTGAGACCCTGATATCCGGAACATAGGACATACCTCAACATTGTCCCAGCGACAGTTTCCACATGGAGCGCCCTCAACAACGTCACAACGGACTTTGCGTGCTCGACATGAAACGCAAGCGCGAGCGGCTCGGCGTTTCGTGATCTTCTGGGGTTGATCTGAGTCAAGAGAAGGCGAGGCACGTTTCTTGTTGTTCTTGCTGGTGACCGTTTTTGTGGAAGTAGAGGAAGGGGATGGCGGGGCAGCCAAGTCATCTGCTGAATCTGCCTTCATTGTGACAAAATGCTGCACAGCGGGTAGTTCAATCGAAGAAAACAGGATTGTTGCTAAAGAAAAGGGAGACGATAGATCTTGATACGCCGCGGATACGGTTGTTTGTTTGTTACGTCCTGGCTGTAAGCGGTTCACAACTTTCCAACAGGGTATGCTGAGGAGGTATTACAGAATCGACTGATGAAAGTGTTGATTTTCTCGTGACGTTGGATATGATCGTAAACAGTCCGGTCGTTGTTGCGATCAAGAATATCTCAATGTGTCCTACTGGATGATTTATTGCCAATGGTTGATTTTGTGGAGAGTGGAGATTGATAATAAGTCGTTAAGGCAGTCGTGAATATGGCTTTTGGATTCCAAGGTTCGCTGTTTGTCTTATTTGCAGAGAGGATATTTCGTTTCTGATCCGGTTTGTGGAAAGCGTCTGGTTTTGGAGTGGAGAGTGATGAATACAACAAAGATACTGGTCGATTGGTATAACCAGGACAAGAGACGATATTAGACGGAGCAATGGGGATCGTGCTCAGGGTGAAATTGAGACGAATGAGGAATTACAAATTCTTCAAGATTGAAAAAGAAGAGGAAACGTCAATCGAAGTTGGAGGAGACGAACACATAACAGAATGAGTTCGAAGCCAAGGGGACGGAAATCCGGGGGTGGCAGGTGGGGGGGTGGATGGTTATTATATTCTGAGCGCTTCGAACTGGTCGAGAGGGCTTGACTGCTCACAGCGCCTTGAAGGGGAGGGCCAATACCAAAGAGTGGGAAAGCAGGATCAAATGGTGGAGGAGTGGTAATGGTAGGGTGTGCAAAGTTCAAAGGGCGTTATAAGCCCCATTCAAACTTCGCTGCGCTGTTTTAGTGTAGTCGTGATCAAGTGTGACCCGTGGGAAGGACTTGAAGGAGGGTGTTGGTCGTGTCTGGAACCCAATTAGCGATGGGGCCTGGGCCTGAAGAAGACGGCGAAGGGGGTGGTTTTAGAAGCATCGGTCTCCATAACAGTGGCCCGGATGATAGAATTAGCGCCTCTGGGGCCGAGCGCGGACCAGGTCCGATTGTAGTAAGGCGAGAGCGGAATCCCCAGCGATGTTTGATTTTGCAGGAGCGTAAGAGAAATCCGGAGGTGGCACCCTCTTCGTGCTGGCGTCCAATGAAGGGAAAGCGCCATGGCCGTACAGTCACAAAAGAAGTCTTGCTGGCAGAAAAGTCTACATTACACATTTCTGCAGGAGAAGGT
Organism: Fusarium dimerum; assembly: GCA_013623525.1. Taxonomy (NCBI): domain Eukaryota; kingdom Fungi; phylum Ascomycota; class Sordariomycetes; order Hypocreales; family Nectriaceae; genus Fusarium; species Fusarium dimerum. Next base: position 25,676 of record JABGLY010000198.1, on the reverse strand, counting down.
TGTGAAATGTGAGACAAAGAAGAAGACGGAAAAGAAGAAGGATGGAAGCATTCCAATTCACGTCATGTCCAGCTTGCTTACTTGCCCATTTAATTGCATCGAATACAGAAGGTCTCTCTTTCGGTTGACGTTGGCCTTTTTTTCGGGGTGTATACTGATCGCCTCCTGCATCTTCTGTCAAAAACCTGACATTTGACAATTTCTTCAACGCACCTTCGCAAATAAACCCTTAGGTTGTATTGAATTTTCCTTACGCCAAGAACCCCCATACCCTCTTTGCCCCTTAGCTACTTCCACCATTTCCCATTCCCAACCCATTCAATCGCCCTGGCTCACTTCTCCTCCTTTTCAATCCACTACAGTCTCTTCCCCTCATAGACACGCAGTAAATCAACCCACAACTACCGACTAGCTTCTTGGTGTTGTGGACTAGTTGCCAGATGCGGTTTCTTGATCCTGAATAATCTGGGGCATGACCCTCGCGTTCTGGGGATGGTGAGATGGGCCGTCTAGAGGCCTATGCTCACCAAAACTCTCTATCGCTGGAGTGTTATGCTCGCACGGCACAGTACTGTGGCCAAGATAGATGACGCCTTGAATGCAACAGTTCAAGACTGGACTGCGACCCTACCTCATGCAAACTGGGCCTTATTCACTGTTCTTAACCCTCACAGACTGGGGTTGGTGAACCTGGCACAATGAAACACCAATCTAGTCGCTGACGCCCTCCCCTCCCTTCTCTATGGTTCTCCAATTCCACGCGAGCCATGCATCCTGGAGATAAGACGCGAGAAGCTGGTCGTCGGCTTGTAGAGGAGAGGCATGATGATGTGCACCTGACTAAGGACCATCATCCAATGCCTTTCTCTTGGATAACATTAACTAAGAACAGAAAGAGAAACCAGCATGTGACATCTCAACAAGTACTGGGAGTCCTAACAGAATAGGATATTGCCCTGATGGCGTATGTAGCTCAAATTGCTAAGCTTCCTTTACTCGGAAATGCATTCCATTCTGTCAATCTCGTTGGAACAGTATCTTTTTCAGGGGCTCCAGTAGAATTAACGGCATAACTTCAAAACAACATCCAGACGAGGGGAAAACACCCGTTTCTCCAAGGATACCCCAAAGTTGAATTTTACACAAGGATGCTCTCATTCGGAATTAAAAAACACAGTTTTCCTCGAAATAGACATTATCCCTTATTCACGAATGGGGCTGGTCAGCGCACGGATTGACTCAGTGCGGTCATGTTAGAGAGAGAGAAATCAGATCTTGTCAGCTCGTCCGTTACATACCGCCATTAAGAAACCAGACCCTCATTGTTCGAGCCGATCTATCTCTTCGATCAAGGGAGGACAGGCATGCTGTCTTGGCTGCCTTCTTTTTCTCTTGTGCATCGATTAATTTGCGCTGTTGATTCGTCCAAAAAATGCCCTTACCATACTGAGACCCACTATCAAGCAAGAAGCAGCGTTGTTTCCCCATGCCCTACCCCACAGTTTGTCATTAGAGTGCGGAGTAGCCAATAGACGGATGCCCATTGCTGCGCCAATCCCAGGTTGTAAAGTGCCAGGGGGTGCGATTTTGCGTGCTTTCAGGTTTGGAGACAGGCAAGGTTTGTTGAATCACGCGGACTGCAAATAAAGACAGGCCTCGAGGTCTAAAGATCCTTCCAGTCCGACGCCAAAAACTACTACTCACCGGTGTTTCTACTGACATTAGTATAATTATTGATATAAAGACAAACACATAGCACAGTGGAGGAATTCTTTATGTTCCAGATGCAGAGAAGGTAAGCCCCTCATCATTGACCTTATCCTCATCTGCTATACCCAGAAATCACAGTTGGCGAAAAAATGGATGATTTTTTGTGCAGCTGGTTTTTGTGCGGAGGCGGAGGCGGAGGTGGAGGTGGGGTCGCATACTGTACGCAGGGGTGGTTGTGGTTCGCAAGCGTTTTGTGGAGTTCAGTAAATTTCTCAGGTCCATAATTAGTGCTAGGTTTTTGTTCACCGTGATGAACTGCAGCATTATGCCTGTTGTTATGGTACAATGATGCTAAGACTAGTCATTACAATAAAAATGTCACTGAATTTGAACTTGGTCACTTCGCATTTTCTTAACAATATGTGATATCTGCTCAGGCTATTGTCGTTGAATTTAAGATGCACAGTCTGCAAAAACACTTGTTGAATCTCCCATTTGTCCGAAAGAGCCTCAACGAATCACAACGTAACATGCTTTGGGACTCTTGATGATCTGACCAATGAAGGAGAATAATCGGTAAAGTTCGGCTATTCGAATCGCACAACAAAGTCCTTTTGGGGGGGAGAAGGTCGTCAGCATTCTGAGGGTGTCGGCCAATAACATAACAATGAAATCTCTGCCATCGCTGCCGAGACTCGATTTCCACTTACAAGCACTGGTGCCATGCATCATCGACATCCACATCATCCACCTTTTTTTTTCTGTCTTTCTCTGTGTGCAGTACAGTACGTATCAGCTAAAATTTTCTCTTGGTTTTCCTTCTTTTCTTTTTCCTGACAAAGGGGGTGGAGGGTGTGACGGTATAAAGAAGCAATAATGAGGCAGAGTTTCTCCTGGATCATCGCTTTCCAAAAACCACACAGGTTGTTTACGGGGCGTCCCAGAAATAGCACAATATACTAGTAAATATTCTGAAAGAAGACAGTTGGAGGAGAAGGAATGGGATCTAAACGGGTACATCAATAGAGTAGCGGGGCGTAGAGTTTGGAATTTTAGACTATTTTACGAACGTTTGGTAAAAGATAGGCTCGTGATTGTATACATAACAATCAAAAGGCTTTTTTCTGCATGTTGCCTGAACTTTTCCAGTTCAAGATAACTATCTATTATCAGACACCAGGCCATCCATTACAGAACCAGGCCGTGACTATCCGGACATCGGCGTACTCTTGCGAAAAGACAAACCCTGGTCATAATACGTAAATCCCATGCTGGCAACTTATCATAGATATCCATTACAGTTATGGCTGCATAGTACTGTTACCTAAATCAGTCATACTTGAGAATTTTTTTACCGGATTTCTCTTGAACCTCGTGCTCGTGTTGATGGGATGGCAGCAGGCAGGTACCGGTCCAACGTACCTTCCTTTGGCTGTATCCAAGCCCTTGGCAGCTGCTCAGCCTGCGTGGATTTCTTCCCCTCTTGAATATGACAAGGATCTCTCACCTTTCTTTTCCCCCTTACAATATCTTCAAGAATTTTCTTTTTTTCCCCTTGCTCAGTCATCCAGCTCAGATAGATTCGCCCAGCCTGTGTATTCTGGTGGTCAGCTTCCCATCACCAACACGTATTCTAGACATCCCACATGCAAAAGTGACATAATCCACAGATAAAAATCACCGCCTCCGTCACCGCCTTAGGGGTGTTTGATCAGGTGGGATGAAGAGACAAACACCCAAACGCGACGTCAAGGTGAAGAGGCGGGATAGACCAAGCTAACCCAAGGTGAGACAGGTTCGAATCGAAACGTTTTGGCTTGAGAATTTCGTCAATTCCAGGGATGCAAACCCTCAATCACCGAAAGCCCGGCCCCGCCCTTTCTGAACCAGCCCCTGCCTCAGCGGAGCCTAGATCATGATGTGGAAGAGGAAATCAGAACCCGGGCCCGGTGCGTCCGGCTCTTTGTGGGCAGGCTTACATCTCTTCACACTGTGCTCTCGCTGTGCTGCATCGTGCATCTTATTCGCATTTCGCGATTCACCCCCACCATCGGCCACATGCCGAGACCTCCAAAAACAACTTCCTTCAAGAAATTCACTGTTGGGGTATGCGTGGGGCGGAAGTCGACGTCCGCCAACAACAGGCGGACCCTGATATCCTTGACAAGGTCAAAGCGGGAGAGCCACGCTGCGTAATAAAATCCATCACGCTTTCCTCAACTCTTCGTCCCCGTTGCGCCCTAGTGGGGGCATACACAATGAAAGTTACATATCGAACTGGTGTTCTTTTGTTCTTTCTGACGGGTCGCGGTGGGTTAAGGTGTTTGTCAGCACGCATTTTGATATCCTTGTGGATTGATCGGGCTGCTGAGGACAAACTTACAAGAAGTCAACAGAGGTCTAAATAAAGGCACTGAAAACCAATACCGAAACAAGCTAAGCAGAGGCGCCGTCTCTAGAATAGATCATCCCTAAAAGACATCCTGTCGTCCTGCCTGCACAGTGCAGCTTAGAGCCTCATTCAAGGCATGAGCGACCCCTGATGCTCTTGCCCTAGACGCTGGACAGGCGACTTGGAGGAGGGGTGGGTAACCGTTTTCCCAAGACCAATTTATCTTGAACGAAACCCGTCGTTTCTTGAGGAACGGTTCCGAGCTGTTTTATAACGTTACATGGTCGAGTTTGCCCATCCTCTTTGGCGACGGTCATAGGGAAATCACGGAGAAGTGCACACCCTTTTGGACTCAGAAAAATGCCAGGGCGCAAGATACTAACAACGGTATTTGATCGCTCGTTGATGAGGTGATGTCAGCGCGATCAATCATGATACTGTACATAAGTATTGTACAGTCTACTCGGACGACTCGCCGAAGCCGCCGAATAGTCCGATACTCGATTGCTCTGCTCCACTCAACACGACTGGTCAACTTCAGCTCGACCCTCTCTATTCAAAGCAGTTCAAGGCGGTTCACGAACACGCGGAGCCTTCGGGATCTACGATGGGTTGCAGCTGTGATGGTATATGGATCAGCTTGCCGCGATTAATGCTAGCCAGGATCAACCGGTGACAGATAGAAAGGTTACAAGCGTTGACATCGTTCAAGATCACAGGTTTTCAAGCCAGTGACCCAAAAGAAACACACACCCATCGTTGACGTTAACCTGGGACCCATGTTAATCAACAGGTCGGAGCTGCGAGATCATGATGACCATTTCTGCAGTCACAAAACCATTCGACAATATCATTGACACTGGCCTTCCGCAGAGTCCGGTTTCAAGTCCCGAAAACTGGATCCCCGGTGCCGGGTCCGGGAAGCAACTCAAGGGTCAGGCCAATCCAGGGCTTCCCACGTCTTTCCATGTCTATCCGTTTGTGCACTACCTTTGTTTATGACATTGAGTACCTACAGCAGACATGCCACCACAGCTCCGGTAACCAAGACAAGCTCAAGACTTGAACTACCACTGGTCAATAGGTAGGTCATCCTGCAGGAGGAGAGGAGAGACACTAAACATGTATGGGGATGTGATACATAGAAAACCATTGCCGTAGTTCAACGTGAGTGAACTCAGGATCAATACCCAAACCCTTGTTTGGTTCAAACATGATCTACCACCCATCCAATGGAAAACAACTGATTTCCTCCTGGCCAACAACAAGCAAATGTCTTATTACCTGCCGCAGCCACGCACCCTTTTTTTGAAAAGAAATTTCCCTCACATTGTGAAAGCAACATATGTCCCCCCAATATACCTACTCAGTCTACCCTTGGAACAACACGCCCCCTGCTCGGTGCTCACGACCCACATTTCCGAGCTCCTCGGTGAACGTCCGCTCGGCTACCGACGCACTGAGACGGTTATTCTGGTTATTCCCAGCTTGGTTCAACCACCTAATGCAACAAACAAAAATCCGCCTGCCCCCAACAGCTCTGGCTTGGGCATATGGTTATACCTCTCTATCACCCTTCTCTTTTTCTGTTCAGGGATTCCGATGCCTCTCTTCCTTCTCCTCACCTTCCCTTCCTCTATTCGTGCACACTAACTCTTAAGATTCTTCTCATGGCCTCTTATCTTGTCTTGGCTCTGGTCGTCATGGCATCTCGGCTGCAACTCACATTACATCTCTTAAACCAGGAGTTACAATTCATTCAACAGACTAGCTACAGCTTCTTCCCATGACGGATAAACCACCAAAATCGTTCCACCAAAAAGTAACCCCCAAATGCCCGGAGTTTGAAGTGCGATATTTTTCTTTTCCGGCAAGCGAGAATGATTCCTTTCAGCCAGCTTATTCCCGTCCTCTTCATCCTCCAAAACCAGAGCGTCCCCGCGCGGTCACCTTCCTCTTCTCAACTTACTGGACAAGCACTCAAACATGGACGACTTGTGTATTTTTCACTTAACACAATCATAAACAAGGTATTCCAGAAACCTGCGTGTAACGCAGCACATCAACCTGCCCGCAGTTGGCCGGCTCCTCTATATCATGCAACCAGCCATGATGGATATTCCTCCTGGATCAACCAAATTAGCTAGGACCTCGAAGGTGACGGCGCATCAAAAACCATTATTCATCTTGCTTCGAAGTCGGTGCAAGAAAAGGAACAACAACGAGATCCCATTTTAGGCATACAACTCTACCGGGAATCTCTCATCAACCTCCCTCCATCAGTCCTGAGGCAGACATGAATAACCGACCTCTCCGCAAACAAAAGAATTATGGACTATCAACGCTCGACAACTACTCTTGAAATGCACTCTTGTCTTACAGGATATTCACTTGAATCAGTCACCAAGACAAACAGACACAATTCAGGAGCTCAACTAGTTCAATTTTCTACCCAAGATGGACGCTCCATCGTACTCTATTCAGGTTCCTCATGCATAACCATCCGAACCCACCACCCCATTTTTGAAAAAAAAAAAGTCAAGATTAAATAGCCGTTAACGCATCAAAAGGGCCCAAAAGGAATCAGCAGAACAAACGCCCATAGATTTGGGCAACTCGGCAAACAAGCTCCCACGGACCAGCGACCAGCGCGCATGGCACACCATGGAAGGTAGGTATTTTGAGAACGCCGGCAACAACAAAGTACCATGTGTGCTGCGCACGAGGCAACGTCAAAGCTGCCGATTCTTCTCAGATCAGATAGCATGGCACAATTCACACGCCCAAGAATCAACTGTGTCAGCGAGTGCACTCTCGACAGTGAGCACTTCATGGTCGAGAGACGACACAAAAAAACACGACTCCTCCTTGCATCTCACTCTCTTCTCTTCTTGGCACTAGTGTGCGCAATCATCGACATCCCGGCCTCGACCCATCCTTTACAGGTGGGTCTTGGCATCAGCAAAGCTGACGGGATCGTAGATGCGCTGCTTGATGTAGTTGTTGAGGGCAACGTCACCCCACTCCTCCCACTCAGCCCACTGCTCGTCGGGGAGCTCAGAGACGCCACCACGACGGGCAGCCTTCATGACTTCACGGGCAACAATAACACTAGCCTCACGGACACGCTCAATGCGGGGGTAGATCAGACCCTTGTGGACCTCATCTGCATTTAGGGAGCCGGCCAAGGCGGCGGCAGAGGTGTAGATCATCTCATCGGTGACGCGAGAGGCCTTGGCCAAGATGGCACCGAGACCGATACCAGGGAACACGTAGACGTTATTGCCCTGGTTGGGGTAGTAGGTGGTGGGGTGAGTCTCATCTCCAAACTTGGCCTTGATGGGGGAGAAGGGAGAGCCAGAGGCGAACAGGACAGTACCCTCAGTCCACTGGATAGCCTGCTCAAATGTGCACTCAGCCTTGGTAAGAGGGTTGCTGAGAGGGAAGAGGATAGGACGACGGCCAAGACCGCCAGCCTCAACAGAGTCCTTCAGTGCACGGACAACGGGCTCAGTGAAAACGCCGAAGGTGGCAGTCAAGCCAACAAGAGCGCTTGGCTTGACATACTCAATAACCTCCTCAAGGGTACGGAACTGCTGACCGTTGTTATCAGTGCGGGCGAAATACTTCTTGTGCTCGGCCAGACGGTCACCACGGTCCTTAGTCACGAGACCCTTGGTGTCAACAAGGTAGAATTTTTCACGGGCAGCATCCTCGCTCAAGCCACGACGAGTGTAGTACTCGACGAGCTGCTTAGCAACACCGACACCAGCGGAGCCAGCACCCATGAACACGAGGCGCTGCTCCTCGATAGGAACACCGGACAATTCAACAGCACCAATGTAACTATATAATGGTTAGCACTGACATCAAGCGATGTTGCAGGTCGATTGCCCAGCGGCAAGTACTCACCCAGCCAGAACAACAGCACCAGTACCCTGGATATCATCGTTCTACATATCGGTGTTAGCAAACCCAGCATCGCATGCATGGTGACACCGTCACTTACGAAGCACTTGTACTGGTCACGGTATCTGTCCAGGTAGCCGAAGGCCTTTTCACTGTCGAAGTCCTCGAATTGAACAACCATCTCAGGGAAAACCTCAGAGGCAGCTTCCATGAACTCATCCATGAACTCTTGCTGGACAGCATATGAGGGTCGCTTCTGGCGGAGACCAAGGTAGAAGGGGTCTCGGAGGTTCTCCTCGTTGTTAGTTCCGCAATCGAGGACGATGGGGAGGGTCTTGGCGGGGTGGATGCCAGCAGCACCGGTGTAGAGAGCGAGCTTTCCGATCTAAAGAGGCAGCATGTTAGCAACAGGCTCCGGCCAGCGGTCATTCGTTATCTGATGACATACCGAGATACCAACACCGTTCACACCCAGGTCACCGAGACCGAGAATTCTTGAGCCATCAGTGATGACACAGATCTCGGGATTCTGGCAAGGCCAGTTGCGGAGCATGGTACGGATGGACTTGCGCTGCTTGATGGAGATGTAGAGGGCCTCGGGGCGGGTGTAGATGCTCGAGTACTGCAGGCAGACATCGCCGATGGTGGGAGTGTAAACGAGGGGCATCAACTCGCGGATGTTGTCCATGAGAAGACGATAGAACAGGTCGGTGTTCTGGGCCTTGAGACTTGAGAGATACAAGTACTTGTCGATAGGGGTCGAGCGGGTATGGATCATCTTCATGGCGCGAGCACATTGAGTCTGGAGGCTCTCCATGGTGTGGGGAAGGAGACCGGTGAGGTTCTTGGAGACACGTTCCTCAGGAGTGAATGAGAGACCTATGATGGTAAGTGAGATTAGCTGAGGGTCGTAGAAAAGGGCGAGTCATTGCGGCAACAAGCGTTGCTGAGATAAAGGGTTTGGCAAAACCTACCCTTATTCCAAAGAGGCTCATGGACAATCTGGTAACCGACGGCCTGAGTCTCATCGATGTACTCGGTAGGGCGGTCCTGCTTGACCTCTGAGTAGTGGTCCTGGACATAGCCACGGTGCTGATCGAGAGAAGTCATCTTGAGTTGTTGTTCAATCTTTGTCAAGTCGACAGGGGACATGGGAGTATTGTTGGAAAGACTGCGCCTATAGATGGGGATGAGGCTGGTTAGATATAGTTGTGAGAAGAGCAGGGGAGGTAGGAGTCACGAAGTAGTGGAGTGGAGTGTGTTGGCTGAGTGGAGGAAGAAGAAATCGTGGATGAGGGGAAAAGGAAGATGGAGATGGAAAGCGGAAGTGGACGTAGAAGTGGGAGAGGGAGAGGGAGAGAGGGTATGTGGCGGGCAGCAAGCTGGGTTATACGCACGAGGATGATGGAGAAGATGAGCGAGAGCGAGGCGTGGAAATATCTGAGCTCGATGTGCTATAATGAGAAGACGAGGGCGCCATGAGCATGGGCGAAAGGATATGGGGTGATAGAGAAGATGAAATGGAACAGGAAAGACGGGGGAGCGGCAGTCGAGGGCGGCGATTATTAGTAGTCGCGGTGACAGCAGACTTGAGGTACTTGAGCTTGTAATTCAGGTGGGTAGAAGCAATGGCTGAAGCGGACGATGTTGCCGTGACCGTGGAGGTCGGGGAGAGCCAGGGGCCACTAGCGAGGAAAAGCCGGTTGAGGACGTTTTGGGTGGTCCCGGAACCCGAAGGCGAGGCCGCTGTCGTTAGCAAGCGTGTCTGGCCCATGCTCAAGGATGCGATGTACAGTTGAGTAGGTACGTATGTAATAAAGTGAAAAAGAAAGAATAAGAGATATGTATCTAATGAAAAGAAAGAGGTGTGTGCGTGCGCGCGCGTGTGTGTGTGAGAAAGAGGAAGGAAGGGGGTGATGGGAATGGGAATCTTTGACAAAACGAGATAATACGGAGAAGGAGAGCAGGGTTTGTTTTACAGGGTTTCTTTACCCTCTTACTCTCTCACGGTGTGGGACAGAGAAAGAACAGAGACAAAGAGAGTAGGAGTGGGAGTGGGAGTGGAAATTGGGAATTGGGAATTGGGAAGATGCTCGGAAAGCGTGAGAAAGGGAGGGAGGGGGGTCTTGGAGAAATCGGACTTTGGGGTAAGGTAAGAAAGATTGAAAGGATGGTGTCCAAGTGTTGAACACAGCTTTGTCGTTGCGGTCTGATCTGCCGTATTGGGATGGAAGCGAAGGCAACGCTACTGTGACTCTTTTGGGGTTGATTTGATGTGATGGATTGTGTGTGGCGACTGTTGAGTCAAGCTTCGAGCTATGGCTTTAAAGACAAGAGCAAGGTATTGTAAGGATTCTTGTGTGTGTGTGTGTGTGTTTTCTATTTTATTAGTATGCTGATAGATTCAATGGTGGCTAAAGGCGGCTTTGGCTTTTGGTTGTGTTTGGTTTTCTTTTCGCTGCGTTGCTGTAATATTGTTGATGTATTTCAACAATATAGGTAGCGAGTTGACTGTTGAGCTGACTGACGGTCAACGAATGGATGTACAACGGTACCTAACTTCGCACACTTGAAATCAGTCAGTTTGTCGTTAGGTTCAAAAAAAGACAGAATCTGCGGTGCGGCCGAGTGAACGGAGTAATCCTGGTTCATTGATTGACATGGGCATGTAAAACGGGATTCCACTCTATCTTTCTCGTCTCTCTTCCATTTTCCCCCTTTATCTCTCCCGCAGTCTCTCTTTTTCTGTCTGCACGTATCAGACAACTTGACGTCCAACACGGATTGTTCCGCATCACAGACGGGGAACAACCCGTGAAGACACAAGACTGAAAGGACGGAGACGTTGGGTAAGGTGAGGCATTGAATGGGATGAATGATAGAGTGGTACGTAGTACATGGGATGCCCTGTTGATCCGATCCATGGCTTGCATCGTTGTGCTGGTGGGAACAAGATTGGATGGGGAAAGGAACCTGCATGGGGGGAGAACTAAGGGAGGGGAGAATGATTTCTCTTGGCTGTTTGGGTCCATGTATTGCGTTTTTGCATTGGGGCTATGTGGATCCATTTCTCCCAGCTAGGATGACCTCGTGGGAATGGAACCTGGAAAGGAGGAGCCGGGATCTCGAGAGAGGTGAAGCACACAATAACAATAACGGAAGAGTCATCGTTATATCGGGTTCATTCTTTCTCGAGGTACCTACCTAGGTAGCCGAGCAGGGTGTGAGAGTGTGGGTCAAGAACAGAGTACGTACCTTGACGGTTCGGAACTGGCCTGGGGTCGGAACCAGGGGGTGTGGATGGGGGACAAGGAACAGAAGGAACAGAAGGGTGCAGGTGAAAGCTTCTGGGCTCCTTCCTCTAGAGGCAGGAATTCAAGATTGAAACTTTTTCTTTTTGGTGTAAGTCGAAGGTCAAAGGTTGACATGAACGATTTGACATCAAGAAACACTGTCGCGTGTAGTGTAAACGAGTCAAGAATACACCTCTTGAAGTTTACTGTCTAGGTAGATAGATCAATCAGCAGTTGCTATTGATGTCACCCGTAATTTATGACTTTAAGGCCTTATTCTCTTTCTCGCCGAGTATCCTGGTTCATACCTATTCTTCTTGCGCAATATGATGAACCACCAAGAAGAATAAGCCAGATTTACTGACCGAACAGAAACCCCCAAATGAGAACAATTAAAAAAAACATCTCACGTCTGAGTGAATATGATTGGAATCTCCTTACCTCTTTTTGCCTCGTTCTCTTACAACACGAGATAACGTACAGCCCTGGCGGCCTCACGGAGTAATTCTCTTCCCCTTCGCTTCTCTTTTATGTGCTGCTGATTTGATTGCCTCGCCCTGTATGATGGGATGCTCTGACGCTTTATGGGGTGATGGTGGGGGTCGCAACACGTTGTATCGAGGCAATGCACTCAGCCAACTGGGCAGGTAATCGATGAGAATAGAATGTTAAGATACCTGAAGGGAGTTGAAAGGGAAAATAAAAGTAATTCTGTGAATCGAATCATGGACAGGGGGGATCGAAGAAGTGGGAGAAAGAAAAGAAATCATGTCACAGTCTTTTACCAGCTTTAATGCAATCACTGCTCAATCTAGCCGCCGATTTTTACATCTGAAAATGACTCCCACGCCTCCATCTCTTTCAATTGCAATACACATATTTTCTCATTCATGTCGTGTGAATTCACCGACACCGGCGCAAGTTGTCCGGTCTTTGACAAGAAGATAAAGTCGAGGAAATCCGATCCCTGTTAGTATAGAACAAAGTACTGATATTCATGCCGATGCCTGCCGTGACTCCCAAAGATCACCAAAGAAAGTCTGCGAAAGCGCTGAAAGACAAGAGAACCAAAAAGGGTGCTCAGAGTATGCAACAGGACGGAAATTGGTGGCATAGCATAACACTCCCAAAGTGATTGAACTGGGGATTATGGATCCTCCACGGCTCCGACTACGGGCACGCTACGGACGCCTTTTTTTGGCCTTTTTTTTCTTCTAAGACGAAATAGAAGGGCTGTGGATTCAGGGCAAGGTAAGGGGGATCCTTGTCGAGCGCATCTTCTGCGTGCAAGGTATTTCTATTATATTTGTTTTAGAAGAAGTTACCAAAGAAGAAAGAAAGGTGACGAACAAAGTTTCAGACTCTTTTTCCAAGTGAAGGTGATGTGTTTTGACATCAAAAAAAGGGTGCGGGTACGTCAGAACAAATGCAGAGTGGTATTGTTTTAAGGGGTGGCTTTTTCTGGCGGACGGCTTGCTGCCGGTTGGTTGATTCTTACAAAGGTGATTGAAAGCCCATGTTGGGCATGTGTTATTGACAAGGTTGTTTTCATGTCATTGTGACTACAACCAAGCGTCAAGGAATCATTAGGGGTCAAAGCAGCTGTTATGATCAACTATTGCTTCTATCTAGCCAGGAAAGAAATGATAATTAGAATAGAAGGGGGCAAAGTAGTTTGCTTGTAAGTCAACATCCAGCAGCGTCACAATTCGGCCTTGACCAGTTGCAGCACTAGATTTAGACTTACACACATCCATACAGGTTACATTGTTCCGTCATGGATGAATTCTCAGAGCAACTGAAATCGAGGGATCAGTATCTGATTTCGATGCGTCGTCGACCCCCTTAGATCGTAATTAAAGTACAACCATTGCGAAGAGAATAGAAGACAGGAAAAAAAAGGCGTCGTTGGGTAGAAATGCTGGAGAACCTACCAAGAACCATGTTCATCAAGCAAATAGGTGAGGCTTCCCGAGGGTGTCCAAACAAGGGTTAAAGGACTCCATCCAATCGGTGCCCAGGTAAAAGGGAACGGAAAGGTGAGCAGACCTTGTCATCGTAATTGTCAGTTAGAATGAGAGACCCCTGTACTTATTTGATTGACATTGTCTTGCTCGTTCCGTATTTCCCCTACGGTCCGTCTCACAAAACGGTCTTGTTTTAAATTTGTCTAATTATTCATTTCCGTCATCTACTTGAAGCTCTAGGGTTAAGGTCTCAGTGTTCCGTTGAGATTGCTCTGCGGTTGTCAGTTGTACACCAGGGATGTGAGAGATGCAATCAAGCACACCACAAGGCTGCATCGATGTGCTTTCTTTTTTTTTCTTTTTTTTTTCTCACTTCTTCTTAACAAGATAAGGAGGGCGAAGTAGAAGGATCTCGGGTTCCTCCCCGCGAACTGCATAACATTTGCATTTATACTTACCGTTTTTATCATCGTACCCAAACAATTTGGAATTCGTCAGATTTGAATAATTGCAATTCAATACTTGGACGAACGTAACCCACTTTCGGCACGGACTCCGTCCAGGACGTGCATCAGCTTACTACTAGTTACCTATTCAACATGTTAGAACTCAACAAACTGTAAAATCCAAATGGATTAGAAACATGTAGGAGAGGCGTAAGAGAGAGGAAATGAATAGAGAAAGAAATCTCGATGTGACAATATCTAGGTCAGAGACGCGGTGTGTGTCAGCTTTGTCTTGTCCTTCCTATCTACTACCCTTCCGATGTCTCAATTACTTGTGAAAACATGACCAAAACACTGCTACTTTGTCATTCTGTCAAAATTAGAATTTCGAGTGCAAAATCTTTCGACTACCCAACCAAATAGGCAGAGTTTTCCTATTCATCTTACATTTACCCGGACCGGCCCTTTTCTTCCTTCTCATAGCAATTGATTATCAATTTCGTGTCTATTTTCTGAAATTTCTCCTGTGCTCAAAATCTGAGTACACCTTCATAGTGCGCTCTCATTTGTCGTGCGCTCTCCGAAGACAAAAATACAATGGATCCCACACACCGTAAGACCCGCTCTTCACCGGGTCACACGAAAACCGCGGGAACGTCTCCCCGACTTCCAGAATCAAGCAGATGGGGCCTTGAGCGGGCGGTTCCTCCGACTTTGCCCGATCATTGCTCACTGACGCAAGCCCTTTGGGTAGCTACCCGTGGGAAAGACATTAAACGCTAGTGCAACCCTCCCAGTGAGCAATCCCGTTGCCAGCGCTACGGGTCAGGCAGGAGCACCCCGGGCTTGGTATTAAATCGTCCCTCCCCAGGTCAGGCTGTAGTGTGAGGTTTAGGCCCTGTAGGGGATTGATGGGGACGCTAAAACTTTGCAATTAACGGGGTTCTCGAGAAGTAGACAGAGAGAAAGAAAAAAAAAGATACTTTGCGAACTTGGTGGGGATGGGCGGATCGAGGTGGGCCTGGTGGGTTCAGCGGGGGAAGGCAAGACCAGGGGCACTCTCGGGAGCGCCTAACCTCTAGAGGTTCGAGGTCTGCTCAGGTCTCACCATCAGCATCAACCACGACCAGGAAGAGGCAGAGGCAGGCATGACCAACAACAGCCAACCTGCAGTTTACTTCAAGGGATGAGGTGACTCCACAGCTCACCATCTCTCACCATTTTCCCCTTCTTGCTCTCTGACCTTTTTTCTTCTACCCCTTCACCTCTACCATCTCCACTCCCCCCTAAGGAAATCCTCATCCACGATGGTGTCTTCACCCTGGTCGATTTTACTCTGCGTGCGTATCTCTCTGATTTTACCCTTTGCGCCCAACTCAAACTGCACGTCAATCAGTCATTTTTCTCTCTCCAAGGTTTCCACCCGATGGACAGCGGACAAATACGCAATACGTGACCCTGATTCGTCTAATTGCTCCGTACACGTTGAGCAAACTACTACATACCTAATGTACTCTGTATAGTAGTATTCAGAACCAGCAATGTCTGACCTGGCCCCTGTCAAGACATGAGACCTCGTTGTTCCGATGATTCCCTAGTTTATAATTCATCATTTGGGATCTATCACGACAAGTCAAATGAGCTCCGCCATTTCACGCCCCCATCCCATCCTATCCCATCACATCAAACTCTCCCCGCATCCATACCATCCATTACACCACCTATTACACCACCTGGCCTTAGCCTACCTTACACTCCATCGACCTTTGTTGACCTGGATCTACTCATGTTGGGTTCAGCCTTGGCCTGGACATGCATTTCATCTATGTGTCATGTCGGCGGGTGTACCGTGTACATTTTCCTTGGGAGAGCTCTAATGGGGTGGGATGAACAGAATGAGAACGGGCATTACACGACATTGCATCTGGTGGCTTCTTCCTCCTTTCCTCTAGCAAAACGCCTTCTTCACGTGCTATGCCGTTACGTGTCGTCAGCTATCACACTCTGTGGGGAGAGGCATTCTTGTTGAGCTACTGATAATATCGATACCACCCAAAACTATGGTGACCCATCTCTTATCAGAGCTCCAAGCAGCATATCATGGGTCTGAAGGATGCTTACCCTACGCAATCTCATCTCATCTCAACGTACATCTCAACATACAACTTGGCCATGCAAGATAGCGTGTGCATCAATACTCTGGCAAAAACTCGTCGACTGTAGAATTAAGTCATCATCCATCTTGGTTACGGAGTCCGTATGACTTGCCGGCATTTCAATGCATGGCATGGTATGTATGGTACGGTATGGTACGGCACGGCACGGTTCGGAGCACCGTAGGCCGTCTTTGTGGACCACTCGTTCACTCATCTTACTGTTATTTCGTATTAACTGAATCGACAGTATGAGTTCAAGAAGGCCTACTACTAGCAGTTCGGGTAACCCGATTGATGAATTGACCACCATACGGCAACCCGACCGCTGAGACTCGGTTCCGCGATGCCGCGTCCATGTGTCTCTCAAAGAGATATCGTTTTTGCTATACACACCCTGCGTTTTGATTTGTCTGGATTAAGCATGCTTCAAGCCTGCCGTCACTGTTTAATGCAACCATGTCAATCGTCAACATCAATTCACTTATTGTTGATTTTCAGACAACTCTAATATCTGACCGAGACATGGAGATAATTCGGAAACCATTGCAAACTGGTGTTGGCGTAAGTTGATAACAGCTACACGACTTCGACAGCAACCTTTGTTGATCTAGTGACCAATCTGGTAAAAAAACGAGCTTGTTGATAATTCGTTAATAGTCGATCCTTCGCATTTATCCCAGCTGTCACACTTCAGTCTATCTATCCGTGGTTGGACACCTTGATCTTGAGATACGCCAACAACAAATTACTTCGATTCTACGCAATTCGGCTTGCCATCTCATGTGCCGCATTGCATGAAACTGGCATAGAGACACACGGCCTTGCTTTGTGACTCACTCATTCAAAATCAACTTATCATTCATTTATGATCAACACTAGATATGCGCAGAGATCCATGGCGTCCAGGTTTTGACCTATTTCAACATCACGCACCCTATCACCAGTTGCAAGGATACTCACTTTATTCAACTATCCATCAGAGGGAGTCGGTCGAACATCCGCATATACTCATCCTGAGCTTCCTTTACTCCGGTTCCCCACAACTCTTAATTCAAGATCCATCTCCATCGAACGTGGGTATCACGTCTTGTATGTCAATGCCGTCTTAGTCCTCCCCACATGTATGTCTATGTCCATGTCTACGGTGTGAGATGGTGTACGGACTTCACCCCCATCCTTCACCTTGAATAACATCGAATATACAAGTGACTCAGAAAAAATCGACGCCTTCCCTTCTACTTCCCCGCATTCATGGCGCTTCTTGTTCAACTCTGTTTTCTAAAAACAAAAGAAGCCATGACTGATTCTTACCCCAGATGAGATAATCACTTACCGAACCTCCGAGGTGCCGAGGCAGAACCAATCGCGCGGAACCGACACACCTTGGACATGTCAACCAACACACAACTACCGAACGCGAAAAGCATCACAACCATGGACATTTTGCGGCTCAGCGCCAAGCTATGGGAGCAAACTAAACTAGTTGACAGCTGAAGAGGATCAATTGCTCTTTGTCACAAGAGGGAACGGACATGGGTACTGTCAAAGACAAAGAAGAAAGAAGGGGGGAAAAAAAGAGGAGAAGCCGTTTGTCCTAGCTTCGTTTCGTGACAGAGTTCGGTAAACATCCGTTACCCCAGATGGAGCTACCATTACATTGTACATGTAATCCCCTTTATTGCAACTCTCGCACCCTCTTTAACTAACACAAAGAGTCATACCTTGATACTGGCCGATACCGGTCGCTTTCCCTTTAGGAAGAAGGAGGGGAAAAAAGGAATGAAAGGTTCATGGTATGACTGGACTTGCAAGGGGCCCAAGCTCCTGAAGCTTGAGGTTGAGCTTTGCTTGGAGCTCTTGATTTGCTGATGTTACCTTGAATTCCTCGGCATGACGAGATGGCTCACATGTCGAAGCCGCCCTGTTCATGTCATGCGTAGATGATAATCTGCAGGATCCAATTGCGTTTGTCAGTATCATCATCCTGTTCGACTCCCCAAAATTCCATTTCCTCACCTCCTCCCTCCACCGCCTCACTTGTCCAAGTCTCGGTCAGCTTCCGACTACACAAGATGACTGCTACCCCAAAATCTATCCAACACATTGTCAAAGTGTTGTGAAGTTAAGCATGTGCCTAACTCAGCATTAACAGATTGCTTATTGGGGGGAGAGAAGAGTTAGTTTTGTGTAAGTGCAACAATCATGTGATTGGATCTGTAATTTCACAAGTCATGATGGGCACACAGTATGTCAGGGTACTCTAGAAGGGATTTGTTCTGCTTCGAATACATTCACCAAAGGTGACTGGTACGAAGATTGGAGATACTCTGGGGATTCAAATCCATGAAATTCTCGCTGACATTCAATCGCCATATCAAGCGAATTAGGACCATCCTTGTTTCAACTTCCAGGCCAAATCATCGTATAAGCCTAACTAGCCGTGCATGTCTTTGCATTCAACTCTCTGATAGATGCCAATCACCACCAAGAAGAACATCGGATAGTCAAGCCTTGGTTCCAATTCATTTCATTAAACTTCCGCCAACTTGTATTTACTTGTGATCATCCTTGCCAGTCTCGGCCAGCTTTCGACTTGCCCTATCAATCTTCTCGAGAGCCTTTCCATCCTGTAGACTCCACCACCTTCGCAGGCCCTGAGCGAACTTGACTTCCTCGTTGCTGAGTTCCACAGGCGGACCCCTGATCTGCGGGAGCATTTCTTCATCTCCCTGCTCAAACACCGCCCATGCCGATGCGTCTCCAGCACGGACACCGAAACCACGGCCTGTCATGGAGACGACATTGACTCGTCGGAGGAGCACGACGTCTCCGGCATGAACAACCGGTAGTGACGCTTGGTGCGGCCGGAATATGTTGGCCACACATACCCCGGTGGGAGCGGTGGAAGGATCCGTGAGGTTCAGCGTGAGCATGTAGTCGCGTGGGCCGCTCTTAGGACGATGTACTTGACCTGGTGTCACGGTTGCGACCGCCAGGATGTCAGTCGTCTTGTTAATATTGTGCCTGAGCATCTTGAGCGTCAAGTACTCTGGTAAGTTGGTCCGCATGCTCTTGAGGAGTTGTCTCTTCAATGTGGTTACGTCCTCCTCTCCAGGGACTGTTGCCGTCGACCCGGCGATAGAAGGTGATACGAGCACTGGAGAGGTGGCGGCAATTGAAGAGGCACCAGGCGTATTTCCGTGCTGCTGCAGACTCCTAGACGTCGAGCGAGTCTCGCGCTTAGGAGTCTCGAATGTCATCTCGGGTGTGCGGTTGCGTTGAAGCCGTGTCGAGGGACTTGAGCCCTTGGCAAACATGATGCTAGGATCATCGAGGCTGGCTCTGGATCGTGTAACGCGGATGGAAGTTGGGGTGTTGTTCTCTGTGCTAGCCACGCTCTCGTTGTCTGCCCCCCTTTTCTTGCCTTTTCCTCCACTCTCGACAGGGTGCGTTGATGCTCTCTTCTGTCCCTCAGATTCTTGTACTGGTGTTCTGGCGAGATGGATGCTGGGATCATCGTGATCAGCTCTGCTACGGGTGATACGGAGAGAACCCCTGGAATTGCTTCCTCCTTTGGTCTCTCGATCCTTGGTTGTTGGCCCGGCGGAATTTCTGGCAAGCAGTGAACTGTGATCAACTGGAGAAAAGTCGCTAAAATCAACGGACTTGACCGAGCCACGTCTAAGACTACTGGAAGAGTTTGGCGCAGCGACCGGCGTTTCCTCCTGAACGACCTCAGCCGCCTTGGCTTGGGGAAACGATGCTGTTGGGGACAACAACGATACGTTCGAATGCTCTGTAGATTTTTCTGGTTGTCTTGGTGTATGCTGTAGTATTTCTGCCATGATCTGTTCCTCAGGGCCAACATCGCCGTCCTCGGCACTGCTGTCAGCTGGTTTGGGATCGCTATCTACCATTTCGATCTCATCCCATACCTGGGTATCACCAGGTGTGGGAAGATGGGCACCATGGTCCTGGTGGGATATGGCAGTAGTAGTAGCCTTCGGTAGCAAAGATCCTTGTACAGCATCGTTATCTTGTGAAACTTGTGCATGTACATCTGGCGTGGGAGGAGCTGAGTTGTGTTCGCCGAGTGCCGGCTGCTCGTTGTTGCTGGTATCTTTGGCCTCAGAGTTACCCTCTAGAGCCAGTTCGCGTTGGGCCAATTCTGTTACATTTGGGGTTCTTTGTTGTGTGTTTGTTGGGGGTGTCTTTTCCTTTGGACGCAAATCCTGTGATTCAGGAGCGTATGCAACCGCCTCTGTCGAGGCGGCATTTTCTTCCATAACCTCCTCAGCCTCTGCTGTCGACGCGTCTTGTGCAATGGGCGGTTCAGTTTCGAACTCCGTAGCTATTCCTGTTATGACGGCCTCGTCGTGAGCCATCAGCGAGATCGCAGTGTTGCCTGTAGGTGTTTCATGAGCTTCAACGATAATGGCAGTTTTGTTCAGAATCTCCTGATGGATTTCGACTGCTTCTTCTTGGGCATCCTCCATAGACGCGTCCTGGACCTCGTCGACATCCATGGTTTCAGCAAGCTCAGCATTTTCTGTACCGTGAGCATCACTTTGCATTTTTATGTCCTCATCTTTGGCTTCGGTTGTCGACACTTTAGGTGAGGCAGACACAGCTCTGGTGTTCTTGTTGGCCGCTTCTACATCCTCTTGGATCAATGACCCCTCGATATTTTCAGCATCATGAGACTCCGTTTGGGTTATAGGTTGGGAGGATGTGTTCTTGAGCGCCAATTCTGTAGAGTCCTGACTATCAACCATATCCGAATCGGGCTGTTTGCTGGGTTTGCCATTCGCCTCATCCGTTGCCACTGTTGCTTGTACAGCACCAGGATCCATGTCAGTATCCCCGGCTGGTCTGGCCACCTTGGACTCTGGAGCGTGGATGTTCTCCTTGTCGGCATCTTCCGCCGCCTCTTCTCCTTCTTCTCTTCCTCCCACCGCCTCCACCTCCTGCATCGAGACGTCGACTGCCTCTTCGGCTTGTGATGCTTCTGAGGGTGCAGGAGATTCTGACTCTCGTGCTAAAATTTTAAGCTTGTCTTGCTCAGGCTCTGCCTCTTCGTCGGATTCTTCAGTTTCCTCGGGCTCCTCTCCATGATCTTCCTGAGAATCTTCTTCATCTTCATGATCTAACTCTTCTTTGTTTTTGGCGGTGTCTTCGACAGGTTGATTTACTCGCTTTGAAGGCTCTGGTTGCGACTCATCCTCGTCTTCAGAGTCAGAGAGGAGACTGATGAAGACAGGCTGCTGAGGAACGGGTGGGCGAACTTCTTCTTCCTCCTCCTCCTCCTCCTCCTCCTCCTCGTCTGTCCCCTCTTCCGGCTCTTCCTCCTCGTCATAGGAGCCCTCTTCAGAATAATACTGGCCTTCCGCATCACCTTGTGAGCCATCGTACTCTTGGCTTCCAGCCTCGGAACGCTCATCATAGCCATCTTCGTCATATCCATTAGGTTCCCGGTATACGTCATCTTCATCTTCGTATTCCTCGTCTGCCGTGTCCATGATCTGTAAGTTTCTCCTCTCCTCATCTTGTTCCTCTTCCAGCGATGAAGGCGCATCATCGTCATCTTGGTGTGCATCGGCATAGTTTCTCAAGTCGTAATCGTCTCCAGGCTCATCACCGCCATCTCGATATTCCTCTACCTCGCTTGCAGGCTCTTCAAGTTCCTGTTCCAACGATACATTTTCTGTATAAGTCGCGTCATCGGCTTCTTGATCTCCTGATGTGAACAAGCCTTCGTCGCCAGGATCCTGCTGTTGAGAAGGCGTTGAACTAGAAATCCGCCCAAGGTTGTTAGAATCCACCCCTCTAGGAATCGTCGTCAATGGCGCGGTAGACGATGCGTCAGCCCAAGGGCTCGGGGAGTGTGATGATGCAGCATGCAGTTCGGGGTAAAGGGTAGTCTCGGCCTCGAACGAGGTGTTGGGATCGTTGATACTTGAGGGTCCAGTACTAGTAGGCTCAGAGTGGGAGGTAAGCGCTAGACGAGGGTCCAAGGCTGTGGAAGGGATTCCATTGTCACCAAGATATTCTATGGGATATTCCCCAGAGTGTTGAGCGTGATGTTGGGGGGCTTGAGAAGCATCTTCACCTCGGTTCGTGGAGAATAGGTTCGTGGATGGTTGGAAGGATACAGTATGTGTGGGTGTGAAGCTGAAGGGGTTTGCGCCAGTACCATGAGCAGGCGTATGGCCTAGGAAGGCTGTATCTTGGCCGCGTAGCGTCTCATCTCCGGTAGCTGAAGGACCTTGCAATTGGAAAGGTTGTGGCATTATAACGTTTCCATTCTCGCCCGGTCGTGTCCTAGGCATAGGGGTTGGCGTGCCATATGGGAAGCCAAAGTTGATTCGAGCCTCGCCTACTACTTGCGCGCTAGGCATCGGGGTGAAGTCGACGTCATCAGTCTGACATCCACCATCGACCATGACCGGGCGCGAAGGGGCATTGGCGGGGGTATCAGGAGCTTTGTGGATGCTCTTTGGTGACTCGGCTGCCTCGACGTCCTGTTCCATTTCTTCGGCGCTCTGCTCTGCTTCAACTTCAGGGCTGGGTGACCTGCTAGTGTACCTCCATGAGTTTGAAAGGAGACTGAAGCGAGACTTCTTCTTTGGTTTACTCTTGCGATTTGCATCCTCATCAAAAATATCCATGCCGTCTTCGAATAGTGACCCGTACGAAACTCGTGCTCGTTTTAAGAAGGCCGGTGATGTAAACTCTTGTGTGTCGAGTATCGAAGCAGTGCGTTTTGTGGGGGACGTCGCTACGGGGGACAGAGGTGGGAATGCATCGTGATTGTTGTTGGATACAAGCTCTTCAGTTTCTAGCGAAGTCTCCAGCTGGCCGTTCGATTCTTCGGCAGGAGCAGGTGACGCCTCGACCTTGATAATCTCGTCATCTTCAGAATCGGGTCGGCGAATGCTCATAATCAGACGATTGGAGAATTCCAGCTGCCATTCGAGGGTACTACCGGCTACTTGGGTCTGGGTCTCATTCTTCTCCCACTGGACACCGTCCAAGCTCAAACGAATCTCATCACCGCCTCCTAAAGATGCATCTGCAATGGCTCTGGCCGATGCGCCGTGAAACCGAACACGAACCTGGCCTTTGTCACGACGTAATCGAAAGTCTCGCTCGGCAAGAAGGAATGCGATCGACTTGTTGATAATGCTAAATGGCCATGTGATTGTCACAGCTCCATCAACGACGCGCATGCTTTGGTCCGAAAGATCTGGGTTGAGCAAAGCAATCGGTGTAAGATCGCCGCCTGCTAAAAGCTGCGTTGGAAGCTGGTCGTCCGCCATTGTTTCTTATGCAGATGGTCAAATCGAACACGGTCGTTGGGATGGTTAGGTAGTGCTTGAACGTTGCCAACGGTGCAGCTTTTGGGGAGCGGATGGCTGCGCGGGTCTACTGCAATAAGAGAAGATGCATCCTCGCGTGGTCATGCGCCCGTACTACTCTTGAGGATTAGGGCTTCAAGTTTCAGATTATTGATGTTTGCTTGCTGGTAGACTGATACTGATACGTTTGACGATTCAATAAAGAATGTTGGAAGAGCTCCAGCGCGTGCCAAGTACAAGGAAGCTTGATGGCAGAAAACCAAGTTGAGCAGGCGGTGAGTATTTTTCTCAATGAGCGCACAGGCGGCCCGGCTCATTCATTCACTCACTGATTGTCTGCGGTTAGTAGACCTAACACTTGCAACAAAGGAAGCCATAACGCTAGCCACCACACCACATCAGCTTTAATGTCAATGTGCAACTCTTTCTTATCAACCATCGAATGAGCCGGAATGAAATACTATGGGAGAGAAAAAGAAATCAAGAAAGAAAGAAGAAGAAGAAAAAAGTAACCCCATGATAGACCAGCAACAAGAACAGGCAGGAATGAAAGAATTACGGCAGACTTACCTGGGTAAGTAAATAAGCAGCAAGGGTAACAACGAATCGACCCTCAAGAATAACCTTTCCTTACCTTACTCGGGACTAAGTCCGTATTGCCGCGTAGATAGTTGAGCACGCTAGTCAGTCGTCAGTCAAACCATCCCGCTTCCCCCCCACTACCCACTACCCACCCACTGTACTCCCCGTCAGCCAGACAAGAGTCTCGATCATATGTAGGTACATACCATATCGTCCGAGAAAATTATTCACCTCGCAGTGGATGTGAAAGTGGGAATAGGCCAAAGGGGAAGTCAGGTTTCTGCTCAGGGAAGAATTTTTTACGACTCTCTCTCTGCGACTATCAAGATCTCCTTGTCCCTCATCTTCGTCTTCATATTCATCATTAGACACAGATATCTTGACTCACCCTCACCACCATGGGCTCCTATTCCCCGCCAGCCTTTTCTGTGAAAAAGGTCGCCATCGTAGGTGCAGGTCCTGCAGGCCTCTGTGCTGCCAAATACCTCATAGCGCAAGGAGTTTTTGACGAGATCGTCATCTATGAGCAGCAGGACGAGGTTGGCGGTATATGGAACTATACTGACCTCGCCTTGGGAACTTGTCCGGTTCCGCAGCAAGACCCCTTTTGTCCGCCAGATGAGCCTATCCGCATGTCTGCTACTGCGCCTCCCATCTTCACTTCGCCCATGTACGAGAGGCTGCATGCAAATATCCCCAAGTCAGTCATGCAGTTCTCGTGCCAAGACTTTACCCAAGATGCAAAACTCTTTCCTGAGCGAACATTGATTCAGGAGTATCTGGTCAAGTATGCGTCAGAGGTGAGACCACTCATCAGGTTTAGTCAGAGGGTCAATCGAGTTTCTCTAGTTCCTCAGCATGGTCGGGATCAGTGGGAGATCCAGACCCAGTCTACCATCACCAACGATCTCACCACCAGCATCTTTGACGCTGTCGTCGTCGCCAATGGGCATTACTCTACACCGTTCATCCCAGAGATAAAGAATGCAAAAGAGTTCAATGAGGCTTATCCAGGCGTCATCACTCACTCGAAGCAGTACCGCACACCATACTCTTTCCAATACCAGAAAGTTGTGATTGTGGGCAACGGTCCCTCGGGTCTAGATATTGCGTTGCAGATCAATGAACAGTGCAGGAAGCCGGCTCTCTTATCTGTCAAACAGCCGACGTCCCCGGAGCGGTTGGCTCACTCGGGGTGCGAGGAAGTCGCCGAGATTGAAGAGTTTTTGATCCGGGAGAAGGGGGTCCGCTTTAAGGATGGCCGGATCGAGACCGATATTGACGCCATCGTCATGTGCACGGGGTTTCTGTATAGCTTCCCTTTTCTTAGAGGATTTGAACATAAGCTACTCACGACAGGGAAGGGTGTGCATGGGCTGTACCAGCACGTTTTCCACATTCAGCACCCGACACTCGTCTTTCCTGGTCTCAACATGAAGGCTGCGCCATGGCCACTCTGCGAAGCACAGGCAGCTCTCTTTTCAGCTGTATGGTCAAATAATGTTCAATTACCCTCCAAGGAAGCTATGCAGGCTTGGAACCAGGAACTGGAAAAGGCGAGCGATGCCCTACATGTATTTGAACCTCTTGGAGATGGCCATTACATCAACGAATTGCATGACTGGGTCACAAAGACAAATCACTCAAGCAAGAAACCACCTCGTTGGAACGACGAGCTCATGTGGCAGCGCAAAATATTTCTTGAGGCAAAGGCACGCTTCGAGCAGACGGGATGCAAAGCCTACACCCTGGAACAGCTGGGTTTTAAATACGAGCCAACGGCATCGGCGGCGACGACAAAGCTACTAGATCCTACGCAGGAGAAACAAGGATTATGACCGATATACGGGGACACGAGGAGGG